>CAKNYM010047401.1:0-15129 GCA_932195095.1 Andricus curvator | reverse complement strand
TGTTGAGCTCGGTCGAGCGTTGATGAGTGCGGCTGTCTGCCGACACTTCGGACAGGTCGTGTCTCAGCTGGAACCTGGTGGGCTCGGTCGAGCATTGATTGGCGCGGCTGTTCGCCGACATGAGTGGCAGGTCGTGCCTCAGCTGGAACCTGTTGAGCTCGGCCGAGCGTTGATGCATGCGGCTGTTCGCCGACATGGGTACCGGATGACGCGACTAAGGGGTAGTCTTCATCATCTGAGCCCGAAGAAGTGTCCTCGGTAGTAAATCGTTCTGCGGCGGTTTCGGCTCGTGGTCGAAACTTTACTTGTTGAGGCGCGGGCCAAAGATCCTTCCCGTGGACCTTCTGCTGATGACCCTCCTTCTGAATCCAATAAACATCTCCAGATATATGTTCTGTGATCTGGTATGGTCCCAAACGACGATGGTCGAGAGCAGCATTATAACCTGCGGCCTTGTTTGAGAGGTGATGGTTAGTTGTCACCACCCAATCTCCGACGGCATAACGTGGTGCGGATGGTTCCGCCGCATACTTCTTCTGGTAGAGTTGCTGGTGTTCACGAGCCCTGTCTTCTCTCTGCTGACGATCTCCGGCTGGGTCCTGGAGTTCGGGAGGTTGTTCTTGGGCCTGAACACGCCATTCTCCGGGGAGGGGGAGGGTCTTTCCTAGAAGAAGGTAACTAGGTGTTTCATCGGTGGCAGCGTTTCGACGTCGGCGGAGACCAAACAGAAGGTCTGGCAGGTGTTGATCCCAGGTGCGTTGCGTCCTGGGTCCTAATCGAAGCCGTAGACCTTTCTTTATTTCTTGGTTGCGTCTCTCGGTGGGGTTTGCTCGGGGATGGTAGACGGGCGTAGTCCAAAGTTCCACATCCCAACGCTGACTGGCTTCGGTCCAGGCATGACCAGTGAATTGAGTCCCGTTGTCACTCAACAACCGGCGTGGATAGCCCCAGCGTGAGAATACTTCTTCCTCCAGGAGCTTGATAATATTTGGTGCGGTGGATGAGCGCATTGGGAAGGCTTCCACCCATCTGGAGAACATGTCCGTGACCACAAGGACGAATGTGTGTCCTTTACTGGTGCGAGGATAGGGACCCATTAGATCCACTGCGACTGCGTCCCAAGAAGTTCGTGCTGAACGTGGACGTTGATTATCCGGATGTCTGGCCCGTACAGGTTTACAACATACACATAGATGGCAGCCCGTCACGTAACGTTTGATTTCTCTCCTCATGCCGGGCCAGATGAAATGTACATTGATCGCCCGGATGGTTTCCTCAGTTCCTGGGTGACCGGATAGTGGGGCGTCGTGATACTCCCAGATTATCCGTTGACGTAGGGCTTTGGGTGCTGGTAGTAACCACTTTGTGTGGTCGGTCGAGATGCGCCAGAAGCCCTTCTCATCCAATCGGTGGTTGTTGAAGAAGTTTTATTCCTGAAGGTTACGGCGGGGGCAGCCCTTTAGTTGTATCCATCGTTGGATGTCTCTCTCGATCTCCGGATCTTCTAAGTGGGCGATGGTGATTTCTTCAAAAAGAGAGGGGGTACCGGTGAAGTGGAGAACTGGGACGTCCTCGGTGGAATCCTCTTGGTTATCATGGAGCCTAGGTGGGACCATTTGCTCCAGATCTGGCTCCCCTGGTGATGGCGAATTCGGATCTGGGTAACGGGACGAAGCATCGGGCAATTCATTGTTTTTCCCTGGGCAATGCTCAATGTTGAAGGTGAAGCGACTGAGCAGCACATGCCATCTTGTCAGCTTATCGCGGGTGTCCTTCTGCCTGTCCAACCAAGTCAGTGTTTTGCTATCCGTGCGCAGGGTAAACCTCTGATCTTCTAAGTAAGGTCGGAAGTGCATTATGGCCCAAATGACAGCCAAACACTCCTGTTCATTACAATGGTAGGCTGCTTCGGTTGGGGAGAACTTGGCACTGGTGTAGCTGATGATCCTGCGTGGTCCTTCGGGTACCTGCTGCATTAGTACGGCACCCATTCCTCGGGCACTGGCATCCGTTTGTAGGATGAAGGGCAGCGAGGGTTCAGGCCGCCTAAGGGGCTCGTGACGACTGAAGGCCTCCTTGGCCGCTTCAAGGGCTCTCTGGGCCTCTTCGTTCCATTTATAGGGGCGCTTGGGCGAGAGTAAGTCTGTCATCGAGGCGATGATCTCCGAGTAGTGAGGAACATACTCGTGAAGCCAATTCATGGTACCCAATAACGAGCGTAAGCCTTTCCTGGTACGGGGTGGCTCAGCATCCAGGATCGCTTGTAGGTGCTTCGGCTGCGGATGATTACCCTCGGAAGTGACGACATGACCGAGATAAGGAAGACTAGTTTGACCGAACTGGCATTTCTGTGGTGAGCACGTCAGTCCGTATATATTGAGCCTTTTGAGGGTGAGGGCCAGATGTTGCAGATGGTGCTCCCAATTCTCGGAGTAGACAATGATGTCGTCCAAGTAAGCAATTGCGAAATTGCCCCAGTGGTCTGCGAGCACATGCCTCATCAGATTTTGAAAGGTGCCGGGTGCGTTCTTTAACCCGAAGGGCATGACTCGAAATTGGTACTGTCCGCCACTGGGTGTAGTAAAGGCAGTGAATTTTCGAGCTTCCGGGGCTAAAGGAATCTGCCAATATCCACTCTTGAGATCCAACGTTGAGAAAATTCGGGCGCCGCGATGTCCTTGAGTATCTCGTGTATCCTAGGGCAAACATTGAGGGGCGTCCACAGTTTGTTTATTTATCCGACGGTAATCAACGCAGAATCGGTAGTCTCCGTCCTTTTTGACTGCGACTACGATGGCTGAGCTGTAGGGTGAGTTGATGGGCTCGATTGTGCCGTCGGCGAGCATCTCGCGTACTTGTACGTCCAGCCACAATCGTTTCTGCTCCGAATATCGACGGGGTGGTTCTCGGAACGGGGTTGGATCGGACAGGTGGATCTCGTGCTGGACCGCCATGGTCTGGCGCAGGGGTCCTCCTTGGTGGAAAGTTTGGTTGTTGAGCCTTACCAAGTTGAGAAATGCATCCTGATGTTCGACGGGGAAGTTGTGGCTCAGCTGTGGGGTCGGAACATTGGTCGAGGTAGGCCGAGCTTCTGGAGTGAAGTATACTCGGTTTCGGTCTCGTGCCCCTAAGTAAATACATCCCAGGCAATGTTCGTAAATTACTCGATGTTCCTCGAACCAGGGTATTCCGAATACCAGTTCGTTCTCCAATTCCGGGCTGACGAAAAAGGTGCCAGGGTAACGTTGTCCGTAGATCTCTGGTGACAGGGCTATGGAGCCAATCAATTTGAGGGTTGCTCCTCGTGCTGCTAGCTGTGCATATGGAGGTCTGGGTCCTAAGGTCCGTAGCTGGGCGTTGCTCAGCAGGTCAGCTTTCACGAAGTTGTCTGAGGAACATGAGTCCACCAGAGCCATGGCTTCACCTCCCCCTAAACGAACACGGAGGCGTGGTATCCGACGTGAAGTGGTGCTGGTCAGATTTATTGCCGGGGCTCCTGGTTGGCTGGCTGCTCGGCGGTTCCCTGAGCCGCCGAGCTTCGCCAGTTTCCCTGAGGAGTGTTTCGTCGTTCTGCCCTGAGAACGGGACAGTCCCGGTGATAATGGAATTCCGGGCAGTAGTGACAAGGTGGGCCACTACGCTGTTGGTCATCTCCGGGTGCTGGTGCTCTGGCTGATGCTGATGTCCTCCGAGTTTCTTCTTTCTTCACCTCCTTCCGAGGCTGGTCTTCAGTTTCGTCCATTTCGGCCTCCATGGCACGATCCATGAGGTCCCCGAACGTTTGAGGAAGAGCGGCGCGAATGACTCTTCGGATGGCCGGCCGAAGAGATTCCAGAAGAATGCGAACAATATCTTCTTCGGGGGCAGTAGGTAGGAGTCTCAAGGCCAACAGATATTTTTGCTGTAGAAAGACTGCGGCTGATTCCTTCTCTGTTTGTTTCCGGGCGTAAAGTTGCACATTTAAGCGCATAAGCGTAGTGTGACTGGCGTACTTTTGTCTAAGAATTTCCCTGAATTTACTCCATGTCAGTGACAGGGATTTGTAGACCTCCCACCATTTTGCCGCTGACTCTTTCAGGGCTTTTCCGGCAAGGCGGGTCCGTTGTGATGGCTCCGTGGCTGTCTGCGTGAAGTAACGCTCACATTCCCGCAGGAAGTTGTCGGGGTCTTCATGGTCGTTTCCAGAGAAGGAGGGGAGCTCGTAAGCTGGAGCTCGAATGGCCCGTACCAGGGCCGTCCAGTCCGGAAGCGCTGCTTGTCCTCCAAAGATTGAAGATGGAGCTTCGTGCTGAGGTCTGAGCTGGTTGTTTTGTGGCATTGCAGCCAAGGTTTGGATAGGCATGAATGATGGGTTCCCCAAGGAAGTTGGTGCCCCTGTGCTCCTTGAATAGTGTGGCTGTGAGGTGCAGTGCTGCATAGAAGTTGGCGAAAGGCTTCTAGCACGTTGACGGAAAGGAGCCGTGACGCTGTGCGTTAGCGATTAGTGGGCCTTGTCCATTCTTGGTGTTCCTTGGGCGGGTACTGGAGTGAATCCGTACAAAGGTGCAGCGCTGCTGCTTGAGGATAAATCCAGGGTAGAGTTTCCCAATGAGTGTGCATCCAGAGCGAATTGGTTTAGAGCTGATGGCTGCTGTACTGCGTTGTCGGATGAAGGCAAAGTCTGCTGCGTAGGGTTGCTGTTGGACGCCACCGGATTTTGTTTCCCACTTCCGGAAGTGGCGGGGGTCTGCCGGGTAGAAATGGTGCGCTCGCTGACGGGCTTCTTCTTTGTCGGCGTTCGAAGCACCATCCTCCGTGTATTATTTCTGGTAGAGCTCTTTACTTCGGTGAGATGAGACTGCTCAGGCGTTTCGTTGAGCCCCTAGGTTGGGCCGCCAATTGATATCGTCCACAGTGTGTCAGATGAAGTATCCCCTCGTTGAAATGTTTGGTGGCCCCGAAAGGGGCCGGTGTGTTTTATTTTCTTCTTTTAATTTGACCGTTGTTCTTCAACGTTAGTTCTCCTTCCTGCCAAAGGTTTGAGGTATATAAAACCTTGATTCTCGAGGAGCCAAGTATCCAAATCTTTCATTCCTTGTACCAACCCTTGTTGGCTGCGGGGTGGTTGGAGGTAGGTCCGACGTCCTTTGGCTAGTAGGAACGCTCTCCAAGGGTTATTTTTCTCCATACTTCATGAGTCCTGGTCAGAACCCTTGGCTCTGGAAGAATTTTCGGAGGATGAATTCCCTCTCCTTTGGGACCCGGAAGGGCCGTCCCGGGTTTGTCGTTTGGGCTGTTCTCGACGGTCTCGAAGTTCTGTAGATGGGTGGCGACCCCGACCACCATACGTCGGAAGCACTCCGTCCGTTCCCGGAAGGCTACCACCTCCGGGTGTTCTTTATATATCACCACCTCCTCCAACGGCTTCCTAGTGGAGGGATTGTACCCGTCGGGTATGTGCTGCGGGTTCCACAGGATGACCAAGTCGGTATCCAGGGTCAGGATCGTAGCACGATTTTGGTTAGCGGCGACCGGAATTAATGTTTTTCGGGCGAGGGATTCTCCGGCCCGAACCTTTCGGCGCCGTCGTAGTGCCCGCCTCGGGCTGATATTTGGACGCGGTGGTGGTTGAAACCGGCCAAGAGGCGAGAGAACAATCGCTGGTTGGACTGCCTCCTGCTGTACGTAGGAGTTCGGGATCTTCACCTCCTGGTGAAGTTCGGCGACCAATAATTTTTGCTGATTGGTAAGTGAGGATCCCGGTTCACCCTCCTGGTTAGGACTTACCAACTCCGGTTGGTAAGTTTGAGGACCGACGGCCAACTCCTGTTGACGTGTGTGAGTGAGCTCCTGCTCCCCACGGTGGATGTCACTTGTCGACTCCTGTCGACAAGTTGGGTCGGAGACTGCCAACTCCTGTTGACAGTCGTCGTGGTGATTGCTCACCCGTCGTTGCTGAAGGCGTGGTGACGGCCTTCCACAAAACTCCCGCCACGCTTTCCTCTTTCTATAACTTCGTCCCATCCAAAAGAATCCCTAGGTACTACCTGATAGGGCGACCCGGAATAGATTCTTTTAGGTGGCACGTAGAATATAATTTCAGAGGAAAGCAGAGGCGTTGATAAATGTTCGAACGTTAAAGTTCGCTCTGAAAAGAGCGGATGGTTTACAATAATGAAATAAATGAGGAGCCAATATTTAAATAAAACTGGTTTATTCTCTAAATTCTCCCTGGGCTGGAGTCAGAGAGGTTAGAGGTGGTGATGCTTACTCGAGCTAGTCGAGAGGCGTACTGATTATTGATGGCCGAGACACGAGCTTTTATGGAAGGGCGCGCAGGCTCCTCCCACTCCGCGGTCGAGCGGTCTCTCCCACTCCGCGCGGAAGTTGAGTAGAGGGAGAGCCTCGTCGCCGAGTCTCCCACTCCTCGGTGGCGGTCCAATCAGGAAGCTCCCGCATGGGGATTGGTGCGTTGCTACTGCGAGGCTCCTGATTGGTTCGTTATTTTGCGTACGCGAAATAATTAAAATTATTCGTTTTTCTCATCTCTCTCTTGACCCAGCATTACATATTTGTTAAAATTAACTATTATTTGGATATTCAGTAATTATTTATCGTGGACATTAACTCTATTATAATATCGTAGGTATACCTATATTATATATTTAATTTATATGTAGACTAATACATATAATCTATATACCACATATAGTACAATTGATAATATAATATAATTAATATTATTAACATTAATATTGTTTATTAATGTTAATTTAATTCTAAATACAAAATATTAAAATTATTACTAGATATAATTATTTATCGTTGACATTAATTCCATTATAATATCGTTGTTATACATATATCATATATAGGTTATATGTAGACTCATACATATAATCTATACCATACGTAATATAAGTTAATAATATTATAATATAATTAATCTATTATTAACATTAATATTGTTTATCAATATTAAGTCAATTCTAAATACTTGATTTTGAATTTGTAATCTGGCGCGCGACTTCCTTGCTCGTGATTGGTGCGCAGTTCCCGTGGTGTGGGGTGCGCGAACCAATCAGAGAAATCGTTCGGTCGGGATTGGCGCGCGGTACCTGTGGCTCGGGGCGCGCGAGCCAATCAAGAATCTACGATTACATAGTCCTAAGATAAATTGTATTACTAATATTAATGAATATTAACTCGATATTCAAAAGTATGACTATTTAATATTGAATTTAAATTTATTATAATATCGTAGGTATACATATATCGTATATATAGTTTATATGTAGATTAATACATATAATCTATATACTATATATACTATATATTAAAACTTTTATAATATAATTATTATTAACATTAATAATGTTTATTAATGTTAATTTAATTCCAAATACCAAATATCACACTATTAATAGATATATTTATTGGTTAATTCTATTATAATATCGTCGTTATACATATATTATATATATATATAGGTTATATGTAGACTAATACATATAATCTATATACCATATATAAGTTAACAATATTATAATATAATTAATATTATTAACATTAATATTATTTATTAATGTTAATTTAATTATAAATATTCAACTTTTTGAATTCGAAGGTTGGCGCGCGAATTCCTGGTTTGTGATTGGTGCGCAGTACCCTTGGCGCGGGGTGCGCGAACCAATCAGAGAAATCGTTCGGTCGGGATTGGCGCGCGGTACCTGTGGCTCGGGGCGCGCGAGCCAATCAAGAATCTACGGTTACATAGTCCTAAGATAAATTGTATTACTAATATTAATGAATATTGACTCGATATTCAAAAGTATGACTATTTAATATTGAATTTAAATTTATTATAACATAGTAGGTATACATATATCGTGTATATAGTTTATATGTAGATTAATACATATAATCTATATACTACATATAGTATATATTAAAATTTTATAATATAATTATTATTAACATTAATAACCAATGTTAATTTAATTCTAAATACCAAATATCACACTCCTTAATAGATATAATTATTGATTAATTTTATTATAATATCGTCGTTATACATATATTATATATATAGGTTATATGTAGACTAATACATATAATCTATATACCATATATAATATAAGTTAACAATATTATAATATAATTAATATTATTAACATTAATATTATTTATTAATGTTAATTTAATTATAAATATTCAACTTTTGAATTCGAAAGTTGGCGCGCAATTCCTGGTTCGTGATTGGTGCGCAGTACCCGTGGCGCGGGGTGCGCGAACCAATCATAGAATTCGCCAGGGTGGGATTGGCGCGCGGCACCTGTGGGTTGGGGCGCGCGAGCCAAGACGGAATCTATTGTTGCATAGTTCAACGATAAATTGTATTATTAATACTAATGAATATAAACTCGATATTTAATAGGTATAAATATTTAATGCTGAAACTAAATTTATTATAATGTCCTAGGTATACATATATCGTATATATAGTTTATATGTAGGTTAATACATATAATCTATATACTATATATAGTACACAGTCATAATATTATAATATAATTATTATTAACATTAATATTATTTATTAATGTTAATTTTAATTCCAAATACCAAATATCACACTCATTGATAGATATAATTATTGATTAATTCTATTATAATATGGTTGTTACATATACATCCTATATACAGGTTATAAGTAGGCTAATACATATAATCTGTACACTGTATATAATATAAGTTAATATTATTATAATATAATTAATGTTACTAACATTAATGTTATTTATTAATGTTAATTTAAGTATAACTATTCAAAATTCGAATTTCGAATTTGGGCGCGCGAACTCCTGGTTCGTGATTGGTGCGCAGTACCCGTGGCGCGGGGTGCGCGAACCAATCAGAGAAGTCGCTCGGTTGGAATTGGTGCGCGGCACCTGTGGTTTGGGGCGCGCGATCCAATACGGAAAAATCATGAGGTTGTTGATTAACTCTAATACCGCTACTTTCCATCTAACTTGCCATACCCAAAACTTGCCTTACTTAATGTTATCATAAAACCCTTCCTCCGAGATACTGATAAGTGATCAGTTTACCAGCATCTGGCGAGAAAAGTCTTAATGGTGAAATTGGTTCTACTGAAGGGCAAGCCTGGAGCAGGAAAGCTAGATACTGGCCTTATGAATAATATGTCTAGGAAAAAAGCAAGGCTCGTCGAGGTGAGAGTTGGGAATTCAGGTCGATAGAACAAGTATTTGAGAGCAATCACAAGTAATTGCTCGTAAGATCTGGAATTCTCAGCTCTCCCTTTTTATATATTGAAGATGTATATCAATTCGCCCCCTTCCGGATAGAGCCTTGCTTTGTCCGACAGATTGTAATTACAGGTTACTTATATCTATGTACACGACGATTGTAGGGTCTTACATCTCGATAATCCGTCGGGCGACGTCTTCGGAGTTTGTAACGCCCCCTGGCGTCACTAAGCTGATCTAGGTCCTGTCCGGAAGATCTCGCGCTATCCTCTTCTTCTCGGTTGGGCGAGTGTGGCTGTTTGCCGAAACTTCGGGCAGGTTGGATCTTGGCTGGAAACTGGTGGGCTTGGTCGAGCATTGGTGAGAGCGGCTGTTCGCCGACATGAGTGGCAGGTCGTGCCTCAGCTGGAACCTGGTGGGCTCGGTCGAGCATTGATGGGTGCGGCCGTTCGCCGACATGAGTGGCAGGTCGTGCCTCAGCTGGAACCTGTTGAGCTCGGTCGAGCGTTGATGAGTGCGGCTGTCTGCCGACATTTCGGACAGGTCGCGTCTCAGATGGAACCTGGTGGGCTCGGTCGAGCAGTGATGGGTGCGGCTGTTCGCCGACATGAGTGGCAGGTCGTGCCCCAGCTGGAACCTGTTGAGCTCGGTCGAGCGTTGATGCATGCGGCTGTTCGCCGACATGGGTGGCAGGTCGTGCCTCAGCTGGAACCTGTTGAGCTCGGTCGAGCGTTGATGAGTGCGGCTGTCTGCCGACACTTCGGACAGGTCGTGTCTCAGCTGGAACCTGGTGGGCTCGGTCGAGCATTGATTGGCGCGGCTGTTCGCCGACATGAGTGGCAGGTCGTGCCTCAGCTGGAACCTGTTGAGCTCGGCCGAGCGTTGATGCATGCGGCTGTTCGCCGACATGGGTACCGGATGACGCGACTAAGGGGTAGTCTTCATCATCTGAGCCCGAAGAAGTGTCCTCGGTAGTAAATCGTTCTGCGGCGGTTTCGGCTCGTGGTCGAAACTTTACTTGTTGAGGCGCGGGCCAAAGATCCTTCCCGTGGACCTTCTGCTGATGACCCTCCTTCTGAATCCAATAAACATCTCCAGATATATGTTCTGTGATCTGGTATGGTCCCAAACGACGATGGTCGAGAGCAGCATTATAACCTGCGGCCTTGTTTGAGAGGTGATGGTTAGTTGTCACCACCCAATCTCCGACGGCATAACGTGGTGCGGATGGTTCCGCCGCATACTTCTTCTGGTAGAGTTGCTGGTGTTCACGAGCCCTGTCTTCTCTCTGCTGACGATCTCCGGCTGGGTCCTGGAGTTCGGGAGGTTGTTCTTGGGCCTGAACACGCCATTCTCCGGGGAGGGGGAGGGTCTTTCCTAGAAGAAGGTAACTAGGTGTTTCATCGGTGGCAGCGTTTCGACGTCGGCGGAGACCAAACAGAAGGTCTGGCAGGTGTTGATCCCAGGTGCGTTGCGTCCTGGGTCCTAATCGAAGCCGTAGACCTTTCTTTATTTCTTGGTTGCGTCTCTCGGTGGGGTTTGCTCGGGGATGGTAGACGGGCGTAGTCCAAAGTTCCACATCCCAACGCTGACTGGCTTCGGTCCAGGCATGACCAGTGAATTGAGTCCCGTTGTCACTCAACAACCGGCGTGGATAGCCCCAGCGTGAGAATACTTCTTCCTCCAGGAGCTTGATAATATTTGGTGCGGTGGATGAGCGCATTGGGAAGGCTTCCACCCATCTGGAGAACATGTCCGTGACCACAAGGACGAATGTGTGTCCTTTACTGGTGCGAGGATAGGGACCCATTAGATCCACTGCGACTGCGTCCCAAGAAGTTCGTGCTGAACGTGGACGTTGATTATCCGGATGTCTGGCCCGTACAGGTTTACAACATACACATAGATGGCAGCCCGTCACGTAACGTTTGATTTCTCTCCTCATGCCGGGCCAGATGAAATGTACATTGATCGCCCGGATGGTTTCCTCAGTTCCTGGGTGACCGGATAGTGGGGCGTCGTGATACTCCCAGATTATCCGTTGACGTAGGGCTTTGGGTGCTGGTAGTAACCACTTTGTGTGGTCGGTCGAGATGCGCCAGAAGCCCTTCTCATCCAATCGGTGGTTGTTGAAGAAGTTTTATTCCTGAAGGTTACGGCGGGGGCAGCCCTTTAGTTGTATCCATCGTTGGATGTCTCTCTCGATCTCCGGATCTTCTAAGTGGGCGATGGTGATTTCTTCAAAAAGAGAGGGGGTACCGGTGAAGTGGAGAACTGGGACGTCCTCGGTGGAATCCTCTTGGTTATCATGGAGCCTAGGTGGGACCATTTGCTCCAGATCTGGCTCCCCTGGTGATGGCGAATTCGGATCTGGGTAACGGGACGAAGCATCGGGCAATTCATTGTTTTTCCCTGGGCAATGCTCAATGTTGAAGGTGAAGCGACTGAGCAGCACATGCCATCTTGTCAGCTTATCGCGGGTGTCCTTCTGCCTGTCCAACCAAGTCAGTGTTTTGCTATCCGTGCGCAGGGTAAACCTCTGATCTTCTAAGTAAGGTCGGAAGTGCATTATGGCCCAAATGACAGCCAAACACTCCTGTTCATTACAATGGTAGGCTGCTTCGGTTGGGGAGAACTTGGCACTGGTGTAGCTGATGATCCTGCGTGGTCCTTCGGGTACCTGCTGCATTAGTACGGCACCCATTCCTCGGGCACTGGCATCCGTTTGTAGGATGAAGGGCAGCGAGGGTTCAGGCCGCCTAAGGGGCTCGTGACGACTGAAGGCCTCCTTGGCCGCTTCAAGGGCTCTCTGGGCCTCTTCGTTCCATTTATAGGGGCGCTTGGGCGAGAGTAAGTCTGTCATCGAGGCGATGATCTCCGAGTAGTGAGGAACATACTCGTGAAGCCAATTCATGGTACCCAATAACGAGCGTAAGCCTTTCCTGGTACGGGGTGGCTCAGCATCCAGGATCGCTTGTAGGTGCTTCGGCTGCGGATGATTACCCTCGGAAGTGACGACATGACCGAGATAAGGAAGACTAGTTTGACCGAACTGGCATTTCTGTGGTGAGCACGTCAGTCCGTATATATTGAGCCTTTTGAGGGTGAGGGCCAGATGTTGCAGATGGTGCTCCCAATTCTCGGAGTAGACAATGATGTCGTCCAAGTAAGCAATTGCGAAATTGCCCCAGTGGTCTGCGAGCACATGCCTCATCAGATTTTGAAAGGTGCCGGGTGCGTTCTTTAACCCGAAGGGCATGACTCGAAATTGGTACTGTCCGCCACTGGGTGTAGTAAAGGCAGTGAATTTTCGAGCTTCCGGGGCTAAAGGAATCTGCCAATATCCACTCTTGAGATCCAACGTTGAGAAAATTCGGGCGCCGCGATGTCCTTGAGTATCTCGTGTATCCTAGGGCAAACATTGAGGGGCGTCCACAGTTTGTTTATTTATCCGACGGTAATCAACGCAGAATCGGTAGTCTCCGTCCTTTTTGACTGCGACTACGATGGCTGAGCTGTAGGGTGAGTTGATGGGCTCGATTGTGCCGTCGGCGAGCATCTCGCGTACTTGTACGTCCAGCCACAATCGTTTCTGCTCCGAATATCGACGGGGTGGTTCTCGGAACGGGGTTGGATCGGACAGGTGGATCTCGTGCTGGACCGCCATGGTCTGGCGCAGGGGTCCTCCTTGGTGGAAAGTTTGGTTGTTGAGCCTTACCAAGTTGAGAAATGCATCCTGATGTTCGACGGGGAAGTTGTGGCTCAGCTGTGGGGTCGGAACATTGGTCGAGGTAGGCCGAGCTTCTGGAGTGAAGTATACTCGGTTTCGGTCTCGTGCCCCTAAGTAAATACATCCCAGGCAATGTTCGTAAATTACTCGATGTTCCTCGAACCAGGGTATTCCGAATACCAGTTCGTTCTCCAATTCCGGGCTGACGAAAAAGGTGCCAGGGTAACGTTGTCCGTAGATCTCTGGTGACAGGGCTATGGAGCCAATCAATTTGAGGGTTGCTCCTCGTGCTGCTAGCTGTGCATATGGAGGTCTGGGTCCTAAGGTCCGTAGCTGGGCGTTGCTCAGCAGGTCAGCTTTCACGAAGTTGTCTGAGGAACATGAGTCCACCAGAGCCATGGCTTCACCTCCCCCTAAACGAACACGGAGGCGTGGTATCCGACGTGAAGTGGTGCTGGTCAGATTTATTGCCGGGGCTCCTGGTTGGCTGGCTGCTCGGCGGTTCCCTGAGCCGCCGAGCTTCGCCAGTTTCCCTGAGGAGTGTTTCGTCGTTCTGCCCTGAGAACGGGACAGTCCCGGTGATAATGGAATTCCGGGCAGTAGTGACAAGGTGGGCCACTACGCTGTTGGTCATCTCCGGGTGCTGGTGCTCTGGCTGATGCTGATGTCCTCCGAGTTTCTTCTTTCTTCACCTCCTTCCGAGGCTGGTCTTCAGTTTCGTCCATTTCGGCCTCCATGGCACGATCCATGAGGTCCCCGAACGTTTGAGGAAGAGCGGCGCGAATGACTCTTCGGATGGCCGGCCGAAGAGATTCCAGAAGAATGCGAACAATATCTTCTTCGGGGGCAGTAGGTAGGAGTCTCAAGGCCAACAGATATTTTTGCTGTAGAAAGACTGCGGCTGATTCCTTCTCTGTTTGTTTCCGGGCGTAAAGTTGCACATTTAAGCGCATAAGCGTAGTGTGACTGGCGTACTTTTGTCTAAGAATTTCCCTGAATTTACTCCATGTCAGTGACAGGGATTTGTAGACCTCCCACCATTTTGCCGCTGACTCTTTCAGGGCTTTTCCGGCAAGGCGGGTCCGTTGTGATGGCTCCGTGGCTGTCTGCGTGAAGTAACGCTCACATTCCCGCAGGAAGTTGTCGGGGTCTTCATGGTCGTTTCCAGAGAAGGAGGGGAGCTCGTAAGCTGGAGCTCGAATGGCCCGTACCAGGGCCGTCCAGTCCGGAAGCGCTGCTTGTCCTCCAAAGATTGAAGATGGAGCTTCGTGCTGAGGTCTGAGCTGGTTGTTTTGTGGCATTGCAGCCAAGGTTTGGATAGGCATGAATGATGGGTTCCCCAAGGAAGTTGGTGCCCCTGTGCTCCTTGAATAGTGTGGCTGTGAGGTGCAGTGCTGCATAGAAGTTGGCGAAAGGCTTCTAGCACGTTGACGGAAAGGAGCCGTGACGCTGTGCGTTAGCGATTAGTGGGCCTTGTCCATTCTTGGTGTTCCTTGGGCGGGTACTGGAGTGAATCCGTACAAAGGTGCAGCGCTGCTGCTTGAGGATAAATCCAGGGTAGAGTTTCCCAATGAGTGTGCATCCAGAGCGAATTGGTTTAGAGCTGATGGCTGCTGTACTGCGTTGTCGGATGAAGGCAAAGTCTGCTGCGTAGGGTTGCTGTTGGACGCCACCGGATTTTGTTTCCCACTTCCGGAAGTGGCGGGGGTCTGCCGGGTAGAAATGGTGCGCTCGCTGACGGGCTTCTTCTTTGTCGGCGTTCGAAGCACCATCCTCCGTGTATTATTTCTGGTAGAGCTCTTTACTTCGGTGAGATGAGACTGCTCAGGCGTTTCGTTGAGCCCCTAGGTTGGGCCGCCAATTGATATCGTCCACAGTGTGTCAGATGAAGTATCCCCTCGTTGAAATGTTTGGTGGCCCCGAAAGGGGCCGGTGTGTTTTATTTTCTTCTTTTAATTTGACCGTTGTTCTTCAACGTTAGTTCTCCTTCCTGCCAAAGGTTTGAGGTATATAAAACCTTGATTCTCGAGGAGCCAAGTATCCAAATCTTTCATTCCTTGTACCAACCCTTGTTGGCTGCGGGGTGGTTGGAGGTAGGTCCGACGTCCTTTGGCTAGTAGGAACGCTCTCCAAGGGTTATTTTTCTCCATA
>CAKNYM010047398.1:56588-93022 GCA_932195095.1 Andricus curvator | reverse complement strand
GAACCACATCTCAGGATCTGCCGGCCAAAAGGGTGGGATTTTCACTCTAACGCGGTTAATCGTGGCATAATCCGGAAGCATCAGGCCTGCAAAAGATGAGCTAGGGGCTGTATTTTTTACACCATTTAACGGCGTCTCCATTACAGCCCTAGTCACAACGGGCGTCATCGTCGTCGTGGTGGATTTGGTTTTAGACATTTTTTTGAATATAAACTTTACAATTGATAATCCTAGAAAGAAAACTGCAGTTCACTAGCCCGTGGGGGCGAAATCGACTGTAACCGTACCAAAAAATATGCACTTTTCACGGGGTCACCACTTTGAGGCGAATAAGGTGTATAAATAAGTCAACTCAACAATTTAAGTAACTAAAATAACTTATAATTAAGAATAATGGGAGCGAGCTTCATACAGTTTGAGAGACGGAAACGAACTGAGGTTTCGATGACGAATTCATCGTCATCCTGGGCCTGGCATGGCAACAGGGCAACCAGGGCACGTACCCGTTCAGACTCGCAGATCTGAGTGCCTTTAAAACTCTACGGTGATATCATTTGCTTATGCTATATCGACGAAAAGCGTCGAACGAAATACGTGTCATTAACAGACCGGCACAAAGTATCAAAAATTAAATGAGTGCCGGCTCGAAATATTCTATAATGTACTCTAGAATTATAAGAAGGAATATTTGTAAATAATTATTAAAAATACCGCCGCACCTCGAATCATTAAAATTTCAGAGTGCTGAATGCAAACTTAAAAATTTTCATTGTTTAATTTTTTTTTTAATTTTTAATTTATAAGTGACATTTTTTAATTTTAATGTTTCAATAACAATGTAAAATCCTTGAATTGTAGTGTTTCAACCTAAAATTGTTTAAAAATGATATAATTTTGAACACTTAAAAAGTTTATTGATTCATTCTTCAAACTATTTTAGTTCCTAAAACGCATTCTCTCCTTTGCCTGCTTATTCAAGCTTTGTTTAGAAAATACCGATGCGGACCGATATGAGTTCTCTGAAAGAACACATTGTGTCGCACTTATATTACGCTTCTACATTTAGAATTAGGCTAATTATATTTCATGAAGAAGAATAATAAAAATTGAAATTTCATTATGAAAAATTCATTATTATTACACATCTAAGTACTCAAAAATTATAAGAAAAATGTTGAAAATTGTTTCTTTTTTTTTCAAATTAGACACAGCATATTTTCCTCCTGTTTTTAAATGATTTACAATATTTTAGACACTTATTATTCGTTTAAAAAATATTTTTTTCTCTGTAAGTCGTGGAAAATTAATATTTTTAAGATATAAATTCCAGAGAATGATAACTTGTTACAATTTGAGGGAGAAAAGATTGTTTAAGAGAGAGAGAGAGAGAAAGAGAGAGAGAGAGAGAGAGAACTTTCCAGTCGTGGTTTCATTCCAGTCAGGCGCGACTCCCCATATCGAGGTCTAAGATGTGTACACATCAATAAATGGAAAAAACAAACAAAATATTGCCTTCAGAATTTGTGGGAGACACAACTTATTATTTAGACCGTCAAATGAATAATTGTCAATTAGTTTGTTTTTACGTATGTCATACGGTCTCATTCAGATAATAATAACGACAATATTAAAATTAGATCATTTTTTAATAATAAGATAAATTTTCGTTATTATTATCTAAATGAGGCCGTATGACATACGTAAAAACAACCTAATTGACAAAATATTGACTGTTTACAAGTTGGGTGTCTGATATGATAAAAATATTATCATTTTGGCATTTCAAATAAAACTGTACAAATATAAAATTATCAGGAATGTATATAAGCCATTATCAGGCATGTATATAAAGCGAAAGAAAAGAACATTTGTTCAGTCACATTTGCTTCTTTTTCTATTGTGCGAAGTATTACTAATAAAATGAGAATTAATCCATTAAATATAATATCGTTATTGACAATAACGTTCAATAAGGAAAAATTTGGCATTCAGCCTTCAGAAGTAACACCTGAGGAGGTACATCTACACGATGTAATAGAGGATATTATAATGAAAAATGTGTTTGATTCCTCATTTATTATTGAAAATTCAGTTGACTTACAATTTGCTCATGAGGATAGTCAAATTGACATACAACCGATTGAAGATGAAGAACAAGAAGAAGAAAAGGATTATGGTGAAGTTCCTAGTTGTTTATATCAAGAGGAGAGAGTTAATTTCGACTATAAAAAAGAAGCTGTTGACTTTTGGAATTCTGGAAAGAAAAAACGGTTCTCTTTTACAACCGTTCATCAAAGGTTCAAGCTATTGATATTTACATGACACTAGAGATACAGAACAAGAATGTGATGTTTTTAAAAACAATGTCAAATCAGAAATTCTGAGGTATGGGGAAAGCAAAATTTTCAATTCCGATCAAAGTGGCTTTAATTTAGAATTACACAATGGAAGAACTTTGAGCTTTAAAGGAACAAAAACTGTGGAAAATGTTGTTCAATCGGTTTCCTCCACCACGCATAGCTATACGATTCGACCAACCATATCTGCCGATGGAAGATTACTTTCACCCCTTTTTGTAGTTTTAAAGGAACCATCCGGAGAATTTGGACCAAGAGTGTAAGCCAAGGGCATTTTTTCGGAAAACAATATTTATTTGCAAGCCTCTAAATCCGGTAAACTTTCTTCAGAATTACTGCAAATGTGGCTTCAAGATGTATTTTTCCCTAACGTAGGAGAAAATTCTGTGTTATTGTTAGATTCATGGAGCGGCCAGTGTGAACAAACCGTGCAAACTGCTATACCGGAAGGTAAAACCCTTTTACTGAAAACTATTCCAAAAGGCACAACTGGGAAAATTCAGCCCTTGGATGTGTTTGGGTTTAGGATCTGGAAGAATTTCGTACGAAAAATCTCTGACACTGCTATTCGTTTGAGGTCTGATATTAACTTGCATATTAGAAATAACATTATAAAATTACAGTCCCTCACACATAATCAATTGTCTTCACCTAGATTTATTAACGTATTCAAATATTCTTGGTATAAAAGCGGATATATAGAAAATAGACCTCCACATTTTGATAACCCTGTAGACTTTTGTTTCAAGGAAGATATTGAACCTTTTTGTGATATTTGCGGTGATGTTGCAGTAATAACATGTGCATGGTGCAAGAAGAGGTTGTGCCTAAAACACTTCTTCGAAGAATATCGTTACTGTGAAAACTTCGTGCCTTAAAAATCGAATGATATTGTTTCTTTTTAACTCATCTTTCGTTATTTAAAACAATTTTAGATTAAAATTAGAATTAGATTAGAATTTTATGCGCAATTTTGCAAATGGTCAAATTAACACACACTCATCATATCACACATTTATTTCTTATTTCGTAGAAGATATATTGTAAGTTGAAAGCCTTGAGCAATAAGGGTTAGAGGGACGATATGCGAAAGGGTACGTGTATGTTTGTACAATTTTCAATGGAAATATGTACGTGCCTGAACCTAAATAAAAATTCTTTAAACAGTTCTGTTATATATGTATTGTCATTAAAATCGCCTGCTAAACAAAACATAAAAAGTTTTTGAGGGGTGGTTTTCACATAACAAGGGTTTATTAATATAAGAACATGTGCCATCGTTAACAAATAATTAGTTATATTATTATCGATTGTCCAAACTAAATATTTTAATTCATTACTTACAAAAATG
This sequence comes from Andricus curvator, assembly GCA_932195095.1. Taxonomy (NCBI): domain Eukaryota; kingdom Metazoa; phylum Arthropoda; class Insecta; order Hymenoptera; family Cynipidae; genus Andricus; species Andricus curvator. Next base: position 89,314 of record CAKNYM010047398.1, on the reverse strand, counting down.
TCATATTAATAATTAAATGTTTTATTTATTGATAATACTAAAGGGGTGGATGGCACATAATTTAGGGGTTATTTCGAATAAGACTGATAATTCTTACTAGAATTAATTATCAAAACTAGATGTTTGCAGCAACAAAGTCCAAAATCTTAAACTATGTGTCATATGGCGAAGCATCCTATAGGGGTAGATTTGTTGAATTATCATACTCTAGGGGGTAAGTATGTTTTAAACTCAAGATAATATTATAATATAGAAACAATTAGAACAATTCTGTGCAAAAACAAGAAAGAAAAAACAATGGTACCTCTTAAACAGTAAAAGTATCAAAAATATAGAAGGGGTGATTTCCACCCCTAAATATGAACGATTGCCCAAAAATTTAATTTTTTTTTATAGTCTGGGATCCTCTTTTCACCTGCAAAGTTACAAAAAAATCGGCGTCGGACACCAACCTAACCCCCCTTTTAAGTATTAATTGAGAAATATAAACGGTACTCAAAATTCGGAAATTTTCAAACATTTTGAAATGTAAATGAACTATGACTAATCGAAAATGAATTTGTCAAAATACGAATAAAATATTAAAAATGTTAAAAAATGAGTCCAATAAATCGTATATATACCGAAGTGTACATGCATAGACTTCCCCTAAGCTTCTTATGAAAACAAACATCTCGAGCTCAAATAAACACAGCTCGCCCATCGTCGATGAGATCGCTTTATGTTTTGAAAAAGTTCTCGCAGATGACGTCTTAAACTACCTGGTGCGCGACCCGGTGCACCCGGATCGTGGGCTCACCACTGTTAGTTATTTTTTATGTTGGCACAATTTAAATTTTAAAAAAGTTCTCTTAGAATACGCGCTAAACTACCTGGTGCGCGACCCGGTGCACCCGGATCGTCGAGTCACCACTATTAGTTATTTTGGATGTTGGCACAACTTGAATTTTTAAAAAGTTCTCGTAGAATACGTGCTAAACTACCTGGTGCGCGGCCCGATGCACCCGGGTCGTCGAGTCACCACTGTTAGTTATTTTGGATGTTGGCACAACTTCAATTTTAAAAAAGTTCTCGTAGAATACGTGCTAAACAACCTGGTGCGCGGCCCGGTGCACCCGGGTCGCCGAGTCACCACTGTTAGTTATTTTGGATGTTGGCACAACTTGAATTTTAAAAAAGTTCTCGTAGAATACGTGCTAAACTACCTGGTCCGCGGCCCGGTGCACCCGGATCGTCGAGTCACCACTGTTAGTATTTTGGATGTTGGCACAACTTGAATTTTAAAAAAGTTCTCGTAGAATACGTGCTAAACTACCTGGTGCGCGGCCCGGTGCACCCGGGTCGTCGAGTCACCACTGTTAGTTATTTTGGATGTTGGCACAATTTAAATTGTTAAAAATTTCTCGTAGATGACGTCTTCAACGGCCTGGTGCACAAATTAAGTAATGGTAACGGTAACGTACGCATAGCGACTTTCAAAGATAGGACAAGACAAATTTTCAAAAGAAATATTTGAATTTCACCCAAAAAAGATTTCAGTACACTTTTCAACACAAAAATATGAATTTTAAACGAGAAGTAATTTTTCTATGAAGATACTTGAATTTTCAAACCAAAAAGCCGAATTTTCAACAACACAGTTCAATTTTCAACCAAAAAGGATGACTAACAAATTTGTTAACATTTTCAACCAAATAACTACATTTTGTTTCACGAAAGATGCAATCTCTACTAAAATAGATTAGTTTTTAAACCAAAAAGACAAATTTTCAAAAAAAGAATTGAATTTTCATCCAAAAAAGATTTCAGTTGACTTTTCAACATCAAAATATGAACTTTAAACAACAAGTACATTTTTTTCGAAATTAGTTGAATTTATAACAAATCAAACAGTTGTAGTCTTAACCAAGAAAGATGCGAGTTCTACTAAAAAAGATGAATTTTCAAATTGAAAAGACAAATTTCCAAGAAAAAAATAGTTAAATTTATAACTAAAAACAGACTCATCAGGAAGAAGCAACTGCAAAAAAAAAATTCAAGGCAAATAAATTACTAAGAAGGATAGTATATCAGGGTTACCGCAAAACTTCATTTTAAAAATTCCCTAATTTTTCCATGATCAATTTTTCGTTTGCCCTGACCATTATTAATTAAAAACCAGAATCTGAAACTAGTAACAAATTTTAACCTAGAATCTTTTATAAACGGAATAAAGCAATTTCAAATTAAAATTGAGAAATTTCAAATTTATGAAAATTCCCTGACTTGGGAAAGATTTTTTTTTCTAAATCGCTGACTTTTCTTTGACCAATAAAATTCCCTGCCTTTTTTCTAAATTGCTGTTGGCTAATTTTTTTTTTCACTCACCAGGTTTCTTTGGCGCGTAAAGTTAAATTCATATTAAGTTTCTGTACAATTACTGCGAGTTATTTGTTTCATTTGTAAATTTCCCAAAATTACGTACACGAATGAATTATCCTCCCCCTCCCTAACGTAACAAAATCTCTCGACCCCTCCCTCCCGCCTGAGCTGTTACGTAACTTAAGTACGGTCCCAACCTATCATCCTAATCTGCAGCGCTCTAAGTACTCTCAATACTCTCCGTGGATCATTCTGCATTTCCAATCTGCTCCGATGAATTCCTGATCGCTCCCAAGAGTCGCTCAGAATCGCTCTTGTATTTTCCCAGCGAATACATTCTATCCATATGACAGCTTCGAAAGGTTTCTTGGGGATGTTAATTTTCTAGGTTGAGGTTTGTTGGACGTGGAATTCACAATTTGCTGTAAAAAAGAAACAAAGTTTTAAACGTGAAACGTGAAAAAGGGGTTGTTCAAAAACTATGGCACGTTATTTGGAAGACTTTTTCCATCCCTCTCCTACTTCGTTACAGATCATTACGCAAAGCTTGATCCTAACGACTTTCCTAGAAAACAGTTGATTTTTCCATTCGATAATATGCATTTTTTGCCAAGAACTTAATTTTCAACCAATAGTTACATTTTCTACCCAAAAAGATGAATTTTCAAGAAAACTGTCAAATTGCCAAGGCATCAAAAAATATTCCACAAAACAGATGAATTTTCAATAAAAAAATTAATTTTCAACCTAATAATTGAATTTTCATCCAAAGCGATCAATTTTCAATGAAAAATGGAATAGTGATATTTTTAGTTAAAAAAATTAGTTTTCAACTCAGAAAAAGAAAGTTGGAAAAATTGATTAAAAAAAAAGACGAATTTTCAACGAAATAGTTCAATTTTCAACCAGAGATGAATGTTAAAATTATAAAATGAGTTTCTAACAAAGTAGTTGAACTTTCAACTAAAAAGTTGAATTTTCTTCCAAAAAATACAAATTTACAACAAAATAAATAAGTTTTCGATGAAATTGTTAAATTTTTAATTGAAAACAATCAATTTTCTACCAATAGTTATATGTTTAGTAAAAGAAATTAATTTTCAACCAGAAAAAACAAACTTTCCACAAAATAATTAATTTATGCTTCCTCATAGAAGAAGCTTTGTAATGGTAACAGTTTCAAAAATTTTTGAATTCACTGAATTAAACGTTACTCAATTTAAAAATGTTTAATACGATGTTCCACGGAGTAATAATAAGGAGACTGATCATGCTGTACAAAGCGCCTCGAGTTTTGACTGCGGTAACTGTACATTTATTGCCGAGCTCAGACGTTTCTAATCAGCACATTATGGCCATTTGGTCATGCGCACTGTGATCTACTATCTCCTTTTTTCCCGCGAGAAGTGTGCGAGTGAGCGCCATGTTTAATGACAACTGAAAACTGAGGTTACGCTCCCGTAAATATTATTAATATTTCACTGAACACTTTAAAAATTAGAAGTTAAATTGTTTTAATTTTAAGTCGTTATAAATTAATAATTGTTCAATTGTTATTTATACACTAAAATTTGTTTGAAATGTTTTTAAATATTCTCTTAAAAACTCTTTAAAATGAAAAATCACTTTAAATTCTCCTAGTAATCTGAAATAAAATTTCTTATCATCAAGAAATTTTTGAAAATCCTTAAAAAGCTTCAAAATTCTGTTTCAAAATCTTGAAAAATTTAAATTTTATATGATTTTTCGACTTACACTTATTAACTTTGTAAAAACTTTTTCCATAAGTTGCAAAACATCGATGTAACCTCAATTTGCTGTCGTACTTGTCATCACGGAGTGGTTCTCATGGGCTGGCGCTCACTCGCACACTTCTCACGGGAGAAAAAGAGATAGCAGATCACATTGCGCATGACCGAATGGCCATAATGTGCTGATTAGAAACGTCTAAGCTCGGCAATAAATGTACAGTTACCGCAGTCAGAACGAATGCACGGAGATCGGTCTCCTTATTATTACTCCGTGCGATGTTCTAAGCCATTGTCCGGATGTGCGTGTGAGGACGTGTGTGTGAATGCCACACATCTTTGTGAATACGATAACTTGAAAACGGTTGCAGATAGATTAATCAAATTTGGAGGGCTTATTTTCATCACTAATATCTTGAAACTGATAGAAGGTTTTTTTTTAAACACTTTATAATATTTTTAAAATCGGTGTTTTATAGTCAAACTTCTTTCATTAACATAGTTCAAAGTTCATACAAGAACATGAAAAATTCCTCGATGCGAAGCAAATCAATTGACCTATAAGATTAGATAGTTAGATAAACGTTTATTTATCAGCCTGATGGCCCTAAAAAATTGACTTGCTTACACTTCCATTTTTTATAGAATTTTCTTTAAACTAACCTTAAAAAACTAACATCCATCCATACCTTATCTCTTCTTCCTTTCTCGTGCATCCTTCTCACTTCATTCATCTGCAGTCCATTCGTTCTAAAATACCGTTCCCCTTCAACCTCCATCTTCCCACCCCTTTACTGTTCTCCTTCTCCCACCAACACTCCCTAACCAGCTTACTTCCCCCTCTTCCAAAATTTTTTCCTCATATTTACACGCCCGACTCCCCGCTAGAATCCCTACACTCGTTCTCCCCGTCTCCCTCCTGACAATATAATTAGGCTTGTTCCTTGACAATCCCAGTGTCCACTTTACATACCTCTCCTATGTCCTATTTACCTCTTCGCATTCCTTCCACCCCCATATCTCTACTCCATACAATAGCACACTCATCACTAGTGAGTCAAACAATTTCATTCTACCTTCCAAAATCATCTGCGAATAACTTCTTTCCCAACCCCCACACCTGCCTCATCACCACATTTTCCCTCCTCACTGTCTTTTTTATGTGGCCATCCACTCCCTCATTCCTCCGAAACAAGAAGCCCAGGTACACAAACTCTTTCACCTCCTGCACGGCCTCTCCCTTCCACTCCCCTCCCTTATCCCTTCCCCCTCCTTTTCTTAACACCATAACCTTGGAATTTTCCGCATTCAGCTCTAACCTGTTCTTATCCAGGTATCTTCTCAACCTCTTCATCATCTCCTTTAAGGCCTCCTCGCTTCTTGCCAGCAACACTATGTCATCTGTATACGCTAGTGACCAAATTCTAACCCCTTCTATCCTTACTCCTCCTACCAGCCCGGCCACCAGCTTACTTTCCATATCCGCAACTAAAATCGCAAAAAGCGTTGTGCTAAGCGGACACCCTTGCCTTAACCCCTTATCCATCCAGAATCCTTCCGAAATTCCCAACCCTCCGCTTACCTTATCTTTGGTTTCTTCATATATCTCCCTTACCCTCTCAATCAGGCCTCTCACCACTCCCCTATCCTCCATCGCCTCCCACAACCTACCCCTATTTACCGAAGGAAACGCGCCTTTGAGATCCACCAAAAGCGCGTACACTTTTGACCCCTTCTTCGCTAATTTTCTATCCACCACGTGCTGCAGAACGTAGATATTGCCGATAGTACTCCTACTCGCCCTAAAGCCCGCCTGCGTCTCCTGCAATATTCCTTTCCCCTCGACATCCTTCCGCAGCCTCTCCGCCACCACCATCGCGTATAATTTATACGCCGTATTCATTAGCGTAATCACTCTATAATCTTCCTGTCTATCTCTATCTGCTTTCTCATACAGTGGCACTATTAAACCTTCTCTCCACTCTCCTGGGAATCCCTCCCCCCTCCATACTTTCTTTACTACATCCTTCAGCCTCTCCCTAACCTTTTGTGTACTAAACAGCCATGCTTCGTTCTCTACCCAGTCCAGCCCTGCTACTTTTGACCTTCTTAACTTCCTTATCTGTTTCTCTATCTCCTCGTCATTCAACTCCTCCATCTCTGCCTCCCCCGTTCTACTACTCCCACCCTCCCTCTTCCTTGAATCTGAGCCCTGAAATGATTCTTTAAAAAACTCCCTTCACTCCTCACTCCCTATCTTCTCACTTACCCCGACTCTACGCTTCCTAAACCTATTTATTACCTTCCAGACGTCCCCCTCTGTCTTAACATATCCTAACTCCTCTTCCAGATCTTTCTCCTTTGTCTGTTCTTTCTTCTTACACATCAATCTAAGCCCCTTTCTCATTTCTACGTACTCTTCCCTTTTCGCATTACCCTCTTTCCACTTCTTGTACTTCCTCTTCACCATCCTTTTCATCTTTTTACATTCCCTATCCCACCACGGCTTCACCATTCCTTTCTATTTTTTTATAAATACCATATTTTGCATATACCCTTTCACCTTCTCTTTCAGATCATATTCATGACCACATAGTCTATCACCAATACCCCCACCTTACTTAAATATGTGTATTCTCCCTCTTCGTCCCCAGTTGCCATACCACTCGCCACCGTCCAGCCACTATCCTGCACCCAGTCCCAGGCCTCCTTCCCTCCCCATCCTCGCATTAAAGTCCCCACCCAGTACCACCATACCCTCCTATCTTTCGCCTAGCAAGTCTTCCACCCTTTCTTTAATTCTTCCCATCCCATCCTTATTGTATACTGTCACAAACTTACACTTCACCCCTCCTATCTTTACTTCCCTCTTTTGCACTCCCTCCCCCTCTTCCTCTCCATGAACTTTTTCCTCTAATCCAGCTCTAACCCCCGTTATAATTCCCCCACTAGCCCTTCCTTTCTTCTTCACTCTGACCGCCTCCTGGAGTCTCCACCTATACCCCCTTGGCAGCTTTGGCTCTATTTAATCCCATTCCTTTCTTTCTACCCACGTCTCTACCAGTCCCACAACATCAAATTCCTGGATATACCTCCAGAACTCCTCATTCTTCTTCTTTACCCCTGCTACGTTCCAGTATAGCACCTTCACTACTCCTCTACCCTGCGTTACCCCAGCCCCCCTACATCCTACGAAACAAACTCTCCCTCCTAGCCCTGTCGTACAGCATTCTCTACACATCCCTTTCCTTTCTCGTAAAATCGTGATCGATGAAAACTTCCTTATCCTTTATCCTATTCTTATTTCGCATTACCCCCAACTTTTCTTCCCAGCTCTCCAACTCCACAACCGCCACTTCCTTCTTCTTTCTCCTCACCAACTTAACTTTCCCTACGATGCCTTTAACCCACCCTATGCTATGTAGCAGCGCTTCCACGCCCTCCCTTTCTTCCCCGCTCTTTAGCTTCAACCCTCTTATCAAAATATTATTTCTCCTGTCTGCCTTCTCTTTTCTCTCCATTCTCAACTCTATTTCCCTTATCCTTTCCCTATCCGCCCTCTCCTCCTTTTCATTCCTACGCTCTGCAACTTTCTCTTCTATCATATTTTCTACCCTCACCCAAATACCTTTAATCTCGATCCCCCCACCCCCGTCTCCTACTTCCATTTCCGCCCTGCCCTCCACCTTCTCAAGCCTTTTTCCCGTCCTTTCTTTCCACACCCTAATCTCCTCTTCCACCTATTTTATTTTAACTTCTTTTTCTTTTCTTTCCCTTTCTAACCCATCCACTCTCTCTCTCAGCTCTTTCACCTCCTTTTTCCATTTCTCATCTCTGATTCTCAAGTCCTCCCTCATGCCTTCCATCTGCTCCTTGGTCCCCCTTACGTCCTCCCTCAGCCCCCTGATCTCGCCTAACAGCATCCCGAGAGCCTCCTTTTCCAACTTTCCCTCCCTTTGGGGGGGGGGGGGGTGACCTACGTGTTATCCCGTTTTTTTAACTGGCTCTCGAACTCGCTTTTCTCCGGACTCTCTTGGCTGTCTCTCTTCCTCTTCAAGAGATCCTCCCTGTCACTTGCGCTAGTCTCTCTCTCCCTTACCTTCTCGCTTCCTTCGGTCCCACCGTTCCGCTTTCTCCTTCTCCCCGACGCGCCGCTCGACACCGGACCACGCACTGTTGGCCGTGGTGGCACGTGGAAAATTTCCCCCGTCAATTTCACTACCAGCACTGCCAGCACTCTCACTGCCAACCTCACGCTCTGCCACCGGTAACATTTCCCTTTATTTCCCTTTTTTTCAATTCCTCACAGCCCCTAAAGACACCCCTTTCTTTCCCTTAACATCCCCCAACTCTGCGAGAACCACCATTGACCCCTCGGAGGCCCAAGACTCCTGAACACAAACTCCCCCGATTCCTTGTCAACCTAACCTCACTTTCTCTATCTAACTAAATCCCACCTCACACCTACGCTGAAAATTACTTTTTATCTCCCCAATTAACCACACACCACCCTAGTCACCTCCTAGGCTTCCACCCTCACACTCCACTCACGCCTTCCACACAAATTCCGTAAAATCCTCTCACCACCTGTCACTGGACACGTTCTCACTTCTTTGTAAATACGATAACTTGAAACCGGTTTCAGATAGATTAATCAAATTTAGAGGGCTTATTTTCATCACTAATATCTTGAAACTGATCGAAGTTTTTTTTAAATTTATAATATTTTAAAAATTGGTGTTTTATAGTAAAACTTGTTTCATTAACATAGTTCAAAGTTCATACAAGAACATGAAAAATTCCTTGCTTCGAGTCGAATCGACTAACCTATAATGTTAATACATTTTATTAAAGAGTAAGGAAGCTATGGTAATGCATAATAATCGAAAATCAGTTTTTTATAGTAAAACTTTTTTCATTAGAATAATTCAAAATTGATCCAAGAACAGAAAAAGATTCCTCGATTCGAAGCAAATCGATTGACCTATAATATTAATACACTTTATTAATGTGTAAGGATGTTATGCTCATTTACAATATTTGAAATATCTGTTTTAAACAGAAAAACTTTTTTCATCGCCATAATTCAAAGTTGATGCATGAGTAGAAAAGACTTTCTGATCATAAGTTGTCAAATAAAATAATTCTCACAATTTGTGTAAAAAAATCGTAAAGCTGGGAAAGGGATAGGGTGCGACATAACTTCCCCCTTCCCTTTTCCAGCTCGAAAAATTACTATTTTAAATACAAAATTTGATTTGTCTGATTTGTCACTGTATTACAATATGTTTTGTATTATGCTGATGCTTCCTCTATGAGGAAGCAAATATATTTGCTAACGGGAAGCAAAGTGCTCGTAAAATGAGCACCACATAAATAAGAATACAAAAACAAAATGTAAACACTTGAGTTTGAATTCACAGCTGGTTTAACAAAATGACGAATCTTAAAAAAAAAAAGAATACATTTTTAACAAATGAGTTCAACTTTCAAGCAAGTAAGTTGAATTATCAACTAAAAACGGTAGTTTTCAAGTGAAAACATGATAGGTAAAGTTTCAGTTCAAAAATTATTTTTTAGCCAAAATAAGACCGAATTTTCAATAAAATTGTTTAATCTTTAACCAAATAGTCGAAATTTTAACAAAACAGGGGGAAAAAAGGTATTTAAAAAAAAGGGTAAAGTGGATTCAGGAAAATTTCACCTTTTCTACTCATCCTTCCCGTCTGTTCAATAAAAAGTCACGTGCCGTTAAAAATCCGCCTAGTCGAGAAGAGATTCAAGTCTTCTGGGAACAAGTATATGGCGATACTTATCAGCTAAATGAAGACGCATCAGATATATCACTCTTACGTAACTTTTGCCAAAGGCAAAGGTTACAAGGTCCAGAGGAAGAGTGTCCACTAATTACTGCTGAAGAAGTGAAGAAAGTTATCGTTAGAATTAAGAACTTTTCACCGCCAGGGCCAGATAAAATCAACAACTTTTGGTGGAAGAAGTTTACCTCTATGCACCAGCATCTAGCTCGTATATTTAATACTTTTTTAAACGGAGAACAACCCGTCCCGCAGTGGCTAGTTGAAGGACGCACGGTATTGATCCCTAAGACCGGAGATTTGTCAAGTCCAAAGAATTACAGGCCCATAGCTTGTTTAAACACCAGCTACAAGCTATTCACTGGCATCCTCAAAGAGAGGATATTAACATCTATCGAGCCGGTATGGAGTGCAATAGTTGAACAACGTGGATGCAAGAGAGGTCTGGCAGGTTGCAGGGAGAACCTGTTAATAGGCAGGTGTAGTATCCAGGACTCGACCAGGTATCGACGCAATCTGTCCATGGCTTGGATTGACTACCGTAAGGCATTCGATAACACGAACCATGAGCTACTTATTAAGCTCATTGAGTGCATGGAGGTGCATCCAAAAATAGTGAGATGCATAAAAGAGCTTATGCTCTTGTGGCGGACAAGATTTGTCATAACATCTGACAAAAGACAAGTGACTACAAGCTATATCACATATAAGAGGGGGGTCTTCCAAGGAGACTCTCTAAATCCGATACTTTTCTGCATCTCCCTCTTGCCTCTATATATTGTGCTCCGAGGCAAAAGCTCTGGATACCTATGTGGCCCGCCGAATAAAAGAGAATATAAGGTCAACCACCTTTTATACATGGACGACCTTAAACTCTTTGCTTGCTCGAAAGAGGACCTTAACATCCTTGTGGAGGCGGTAAATAGGTACTCTAAAGCGATTGGCATGAGCTTCGGACTGGACAAGTGTGCCTGCGTCCACCTACGCCAAGGAAGACTAGAAACTACATCATCGCGTCACGATCAGAATGTTCAACTCATAGGCGGAAATGCCATTCAACATCTTGGTATTGGAGAAACATATAGATACCTTGGAATACCGCAAGCGGAAACCCAGGATGTGCGTATGTTAACAACGGCCCTTGGAAAAAAGTATCGCCAAATTCTCAGAAAAATTTGGGCTTCCAAATTATCTGGAAAGAATAAGATCCAGGCGACCAATATGCTGGCCCTTCCTAGACTGCTCTACACGTTTGGTGCAGTAAAATGGAACGTCACTGAGTTGAAGCAACTTGACCGAAACACACGCAAGATGATGACAATCCATCGAAGTCATCATCCAAGATCTTCCGTACCTCGAATATACATCCCTCGAGATAAAGGGGGTAGAGGCTTGCTCAGGTTAGAGTGTCTTCATCGCAGAACGGTTCTGGCTACAGCCTGCTCAGTTCTAAATAGCACAGATTCTCTTATGCGACTCGCACATCAACATGAAGTCGTCAATGCTGCGGCGTTTCTATACCGTGCCGCAGATAGGGCCGCAGAGGAGCTTGGCCCTACATTTGATTCCAGCGACACTACACATGGCCTAGCATCACTAACACCTTTGATGCTCAAAAGTCGTGTACAGGAAGCAGAACATACGCTTCTACTAAGAGAACATGCTGACAAGCCCCTTCATGGTGAATTCTACGGCATTATGCGTAGAGAAGAGCTCTCGATGGGTCTGTCCAACATGTTTCTCAAGTCTGCTGGATTAAAACCGGAGACTGAGGGATTTATTTTTGCCTGTCAAGACGGCGTTATAGACACCTTAGTTTACCGCGAGCGCATAATGAATATACCTGTAGGCAATACCAACTGCCTCAGTGGATGCTCAAAATATGCACGCTACGGGTACATAGAGAGACACAATGCGGCTCTAAAAGTGTTATATTACCATCTTAGGCACTTCTATGGTGTTCATCTATTGCCCGTCTTGCCATACGCCCAGGGGGAACTCGAGTCCGTTGTGGAGAATGATCAGTGTAAGATCTACTGGGATTTCTCATTCTCCACCACTCAACAAATCAGTGCTACGAAGCCTGATATTTTCCTCCAAGATCTGAAGAACAAGATCATTTACGTGATTGAATTCTCGGCACCAGCCGATGGTAATATCACGGCAAAGGCGGAAGAAAAACGGGCGAAATATCAAGCACTTCTTTTCGAGCTGAGCAGGCTCTACCAAGGCTTCAAAGTCCATCTTGTAGTTCTCATAATCCGCTGTCTTGGAGTTATGAAAGCTTTATTTATTAGCCAACTCAACAAGATTCCGGCTTGCCAGCGTCAGGCTCATTCCATCGCGAACCGGATGCAAAAGGCTGTTCTTCTGCGAACACTTCATCTAGTCCGTCAACACTATTCCTCATAACATTCTACAAAGATTGGTAGCTCTAAAAAAGTATCCAGAGGTGAAACCTTCATCTCTAACTGTCCCGTCTGCCGCGTAAGATCATCCGCAGCTAGAGACCTGACTTCAAGGAACAGTGTTACCCGATGTTATCTCGCGTAAATTTCCCGCTCTTGCTTACCTTCTAGGACAGAAGGAGCAGAAGCGGATGACGTACACGTTCCAGTTGCGTCGGGATTGGTTGCTTTAAGGAACCATGATCGTAGCTTCCGGAGCCTACAACTTCTCATATAATAGCCTCTAAGGCACTAACCTTACGCCTATTATCTTGTGGAACACTTCTGCTTGATACATCAATTTCAGTTTCAGCATCTGTGGTCTCAACTGCTAAATGAATAAACCTTTCTGGCGGCCTTCGGGATCGTCTACTTGCCTCACACATATTGTCGAAATCCCCTAGAGTGGTCTAAACAAAATTGTAATCTCCCTATTGAAAAAATCCTAGAGGAAATCTTCGTGTTATTTTCGGACGAGGAAAATACGAGGAAATCCGCGAGGATTCTCAAAACCCTTAAGGAAATCCTCCAGTCAGAGAATTAGTCCTTGCAGAATTCCTTGAGGAATTTGACAATCCTTGCGAATTCCTCGTGTTTTCCTCGTCCGAAAATAACACGAGGATTCTCATGAGGATTTTTTCAAAAGGGCTGTTAAAAAGGAAGGAGGGGGAGCGTATGTAAGGGGGAAATTTGTTATACCTACAATACAAAGATAATAATAATTGATGTTGTACTTACCGGCAATGAAACTAATTGTCTCGTATAGAATTTGCCCATCGTATGTATCAAACTTATATGCTAGAAGCGTCTTGAAGAGAAGTGTGCTTTCTCTCGTCAAATCTGTGTACACCACTTAATGGAATTTTGTAAGTGTTTTGTGTTCCACATTGCATGAATAAAGCAAATCTTGAATTTACAGTCATTTTCAGCTGGACACCGTAAAATTCAAAAAACAAACACTTTAAACGCTTTAAGCCATCGAAAAAACTTAACCACGTGCACAGAAAAAACTGGGGTTTCCATTAGAATCCATTTTTGGTTCCGAAGGAGCTGCAACAAAAATGAACCCCACTTGCTGAAAAGGAACCCAAAACGATAAATGAGCTCTAAATGATACCTCACTTGGGGTTCGAAAGGATCCCAATTGTAAATGAGCCTATTTCTAAAGAACCTATTTTTCGCTTTGCCCACTTCGACATTTTGTTTAATTAATAATACAATTTTTACCTGAAAGCACACATGTAATCAACCTCTGATGGGCATAACTTGATGAAGACAATGAAGGTACAAAATATTACTGTAATTAAAATAGATATAATGACTTGATAGATGCAATTTGCAGGTTATGTAACAAGCTTGTAAACATAAAGGCTTATTCATATGCAAGAAACTTTTCGACATGTCACTTTTTAAAAGTACAACTATATATTATTAGAAGTGCTGTAGGGTCGTTGCAAAAACAAAATTTCCTTTGTTTTATAATTTTAACATAAAATATAAAAATAGATAACCAATTTGACTGTAGAGAAACGAATTTTTTTAAAGTCTTAATGCGCATGCGTCGCACCAGCAGCCTCACTGCATGTTGATCGCGCGCTTATTTGAAATGATAAAATATGCAAATCAATTTTTTACAACATAATTATTATAATATTATTATTATAATTATTGTTTAATAATTTTAAAGTAAAAAAAATATTATGAATTATTCAGAATTGACATTTGTGAAGAAAAGTCTTCCTTCTTTTGAATTTAAAATCAATAATTCATTTGTAAAGAGTAAAATCAAAGAATTAATTTACCTTTTACCCTAAAAGTCTATTTTGTGATCTGAAAATTAATTTCTTTGACTCTAAACTGATGATTTATCATAAGAAATTAATTTACACATTTGATAATTTCAAAAAAAAAAAACATATACAGCGAAAAACACGATAATTGACAGAAATGGACTTGTAGATTGAACTATTTAAAAACTGTTACAGATTGAACTATTTTTAAATTTAAACCTTAAAAATTGTGATATTTACAGGTCCAATAGTTCAAAATTGTATTAAATACATGCAGGAATCATCACAACAACTGGTTTTCCTTACCCAAGCACATACATTTTCAGGGTGGCGATTCGGCGGACAATTTCAAATTCCCGGTTTTTCCCGGTCAAGTTTTTCAATTTTCCCGGTCAACTAAAAGTAACATATTCATATTTGCCGTAAAACGCAAACATTTATTTTGATTCATGACGTTCACTCTGAACATCCTTTAACACAACAGAACAAAACATTGCAAAATAAATGAATTTTCAAAAAATACTTGAATTTTCCACTAAATATATCAATTTTTCACAAAAAAATGAAATAGTTAAACTTTTCAACCAAAGTGATGAATTTTCAAATAAAATTATGAATCTTCAACTGAATAGTTAAATTTTAAACATGATAAAAAATAAATTTTCAGCTTAAATTATGAATATTTAACTGGAACACTTGAATTTTCGACCAAAAAGATGAATTTTTAAACCAGAAGATTAATTTTCAAATAAAAAGAATTATTTTGTATAAAAAATACAATTTTTTAACAAAATACATTAATTTTTAACAAAATAGTCGAATTTTTTATTAAAGGAGACAAATTTTCAACCAAATAGTTGAATTTTGAACTCAAGCAAGAATCATTTTCAACCAAAAATGGAATAGTAACGTTTTTTGTGAAAAAAAAACAATTAATTTTAAACCAAACGTAAGAGTTTTCAATTAAAACAATGAATATTCAACTAAAATAGTTGAATTTTCTGACCAAAAAATTAATTTTTACTAAAAAAGATAAATTGTCAACCAAAACTTTAATAATTATATTTCAAGTTGAAGAAATTAATGTTTAAACAAACAAACGAAGTGATGAATTTTCAAATAAAATTCTAAATATTTAACTGAAATAGTTGAAATTTAAACCAGACAGATGAATTTTTTTACTGCAATGATGAATCTTTAACTAGAATAATTGAATTTTGGACCAAGAAGATGAATTTCTACCAAAAGACGGATTTCCAACTAAAAAAGATCATTTTTCTACCAAAAATTGAATAAATAAATTCATAGGCAAAAAAAAGACTGTTAAAAAAAAGAGATGAATTTTCAACTAAAATTATGGAATATTCAACTGGAATAATAGTTACATTTTCATTAAAAAAAAATAATTACCTAAAATATTGTAAGTAATTTATTTAATAAATTACATTTTTTTATACAAAATTATAGACAATGAAATGAATAATTGGATGAAAAAACTTCACTTCATTGGCGAATTTGTTGATGACAGCTCTCTCAGCTCGCGGAAATTGTTACAAAACATTTATTTAATTTTTTTTGATGAACATATTGCTTAAAATGTGTTGCCTCGAAAAAAAAGTAAATAAACGTTTTCGAATAATTCCCGCGAGACGAAAGTGGTGCCATCAAATTGCCACTTCATAACCTCAAAATCCTAGTACCGATTGGTCCTATTGGGAACGATTGAAACTTTGCAACACTGAATCTTTCCCAATCGTGCACACACGATTAAGAAACACGATTAGAAACAATTCAAATTTCTTTCTATC
This sequence comes from Andricus curvator, assembly GCA_932195095.1. Taxonomy (NCBI): domain Eukaryota; kingdom Metazoa; phylum Arthropoda; class Insecta; order Hymenoptera; family Cynipidae; genus Andricus; species Andricus curvator. The sequence continues at coordinate 73,344 of CAKNYM010047398.1, read as the reverse complement.
ATTCTGAATTGTTTTCAATTAATTATTTCTATAAGGGTAAACAGTTTGCTTTTTCCGAAAATTGTACGCATAATAAATAATAATATCGTTTGTGTTTGCTTTACCGACAGATTCTGGAAATCGCGAAATTACCAACCCGACTTTGCAAGCCGTTCGTTTGTGAATGCGCCTTTATGTTGTTCTTTTCAAGTGCGCTCTAAACGAACCCTTTTGGGTCTCTGCAGGTATCTATTGGAGCTCAAGTTCGAAAGGATACCAACTTTTATTTGAGCCGCAACATTAGTGAACCCCCAGTTTTTTCTGTGTGTTGCCGGACGCGCCGGCAAATAATGATTAAAATCAAAAGCATATTAAATGCCAGAAAAAAGTTCTGTACCTGTACTGACACACAGAATTTCTCTTTTTAAGCAATTTCATGCATTGCAGAAGAAAATATATAAAAATTTAGATACACTATAAAAAAATAATGATATTCGAATTATTTTAAGGAGCCCTGCATCGGTAGATTATGATTCCTTTTGTCAAGGTGAATCGATTGATCTATAAGATTAATATATTTAATTGAATATTAAGGAAGTTATGATTATTTGTAATTTTGAAAAATTTCATTTTCATCTATAAATTTCAAAATAACCAAAATTCAAAGCTGTAAATGTAGGAAAGAAATACGATCAATGCGATCATATTTTGCGATACGATCATATTTTCTACTGAAATAATTAAAACAAATTTATTTTGTATTTTTCGAGGTTGAATCATAAAAGATTTATTTCAAAAGGTAATAGGAACATAAATTGGTTCAGTAAAATTAATAAAATAAGATTTCAATAAACGAAAAAATTCTTATCCAAACGTAATGCTTCCTCTATGAGGAAGTAAATCATATTTGCTTTCAGGAAGCAAAGTGCTCATTGGATTACCACAAAAGTTGATAAAACTTCACAGTTAGTTTGGAAATTATATATCTTTGTTTACTAATATTTATTGATATTTCTTCATTTATTTATTTTCAATAATATAATCAATGATTACCACTTTTAATGTAAATTTTAATATAAATGAATAATTTTTTATTGTGAAAAATTTCAGTTATAAATATAAAATAATTATATTATTACAAATAATTTGCAGTATTGTTCAAGAATATTTTTATAATTCTGTTTAAAGATAAATAAATTTGTTTACCTTACACAACATTATTAAATGAATTGATTGTTTTTTATTATATTATTGAATCTATGATTTGTTTAAAAGAATATAAAATATTATTATTAAAATTACTCCACTGTTATGGTAGACAAAAAAATGGAAATTTACAAACTTATATTCTACAAAAGCGAATAGAAACTATGCAAGTGCAGATATTTTGTGGACAAATTAGAAGAAATTTAAATAATCGAAAATAAAGCATGTCAGTATGGAATTAAAAATAACCATGACAAAAAAAATTAAAATTTCCAAACTTACGTTACACACGGAGGAATAGAAACCATGTAAGCGCACACATTTTGTGGACGGATTAGAAAGAATTAAATTAATCGAAACTACAGCATGTAAGTATGTAATTAAAAATAACCATGAGAGGTGTGTCTAAAAAAATGGAAAATGTGTTCGCCTGCATGGAACACAAGACAAGTGGCAACCGTTAAGGAAATAGAAAAGAACTGGTTTCGGAGATAAACCTATTCTTTCGTTGAGCACTTCTCCCGATGGAAAATTAGCACATTCAAAAAAATTAAATAATGCTCACTCTTTCGTTCACATCTGATAATATTAATTTTTCTCTATTCTTCTCTTCTTACCGGGTTCCCCCTGCGTCAAAGAGCGTCTCAAATCCTATTTACCCTGCCTCCCAGTGGCAACGTGACATAGTTTTCTAAAGAACCCAAAGTTAGAAATTTAAATTCATCCCATAGAAAGCCCTTTTAACATCAATATACCTGCTGTGAAGGGTTGCAAAACGTCGCATTGACATTATCCTCTTCACTTTCATATTCCTCCTTCCAAAATGTGGAGTTAACCTTTTCCACGTTCTCGTCCTTCAATAAAGTGGAATTTACCATTTCCACTTCTTCATTCTTCGAAAAAAAGGCATTAACATTTTGCACATCTTTAGTCTTCAGTTTTCCTGAAAGTCTGAAACCTATTATCACCCATTTCACTTGAAAAATCTTGATGCTTATCGAACTGCGACTACGTAAATTTCTTCGATCCCTTTCTGGTGCAAGTATAATAATTAATAATCCAAACGAGCAGCGAAAGTCATATCTACATCTGTGAGTGTATCCTATATGGAATGCCAGTTAATTCGTATGGCGTTTAGACTCTCGAATGTTTTACTTGATAGAAGTTATCCTTCCTCAGGGGTAGAAGTATCGAACTTGCGATGAGAGAATTCATGTGAGAATTCATGTGATGTAAGAGGAGAGAGTTTCGCTGAAATCGCAGGATCCGTTTGAGTGAAGAATCGGCGAGGCTTCGTTAGCTTTTTGCTATTCTTCGTAGTCAATAGAATTCACAGAATTTACCTGAAAATAAAATTATTTAAAACTAAGATTTATAGTTGAATGATTTCAGAGTGGGGAGTTGAGATTTGAAGGATTTTAACTCTAAAATCATGTTTTTTTATAACAAGTCATCACAGTACCTCTTGTCGTTTGAAAAGGTGATTTATTTCAAATATAGGTAACAACAATTTTTTTATAAGTCAAATAAGTAAATGAATCAATGCTTAGTACCCTCAAGTAGAACGATTTAAAAAAAATAGCATAAGTCGTACCAAATATCGAAAAATTTCTTGCAGATAAAGAACTCTAATTTGTAATTTTTCTGTACAATGAATGTTACATAAAACTCTATACGAACAGAAAAATAAATAAAATAATAAACAGTATGTGGTGACTTAAGTCCTTTCAGCATAAAATCCTATGAGTTTGCAAATCAGATTGGAACGAATTAAATCAAGTGTTCAAACCATTCAATTTGTTTTAAGTTATATGGCATACAAAGATGACAAAAACAGTTATGTAAGAAAATCCATAAGATTATAATCATAATTTTGCATTCTATATATGTATTTTGTATTTCTAAAAGATGTTATTGTGTAAATTCTAAACTTAATTTACGTAAGTGCTATTAAACTCCGATTTTAAATATCTGCAATGATAAAGAAAATCTTTCAAAATTAATTCTTACTTCACTAATTCCAATAATTTAAATAAATTTCCTCCAAAGACGATGAATTTAATTATCATGTGTTTTTAAATCACAATAATTCTACAAATATATTCTTTAAAAATAAATTCATCCAAATCTAAAATATTCCTTTCTAAAATTTGTACAGTTCACACGCATTTTGAACTTGAGTTATCTGAAATTAAAAATTTTGTTAATACGGAGTTTTTTAAACCAAAAATATGACACTTCAACTAAAAGAGATGAATTTTACAAGCAAAAAGACAAACATTCAATCAACCTGATCAATTTTCTATTAAAAAAGACGAATTTTTAAAAACAAAAAATTACTTTTCAAACGATATGGTGAATTTTTGAACTAAATAGTTGATTTTTCAACCTGAAAGGATAAATTTTAACAAACAATAGTTGAATTTTTAAAAATTTTTTAATTTTCATTAAAAAAATTAAATTCGAACGAGACAAGACATGTTTCAACAAAATAGTGAAACTTCCAACCAAAGAAATGCATTTTTTACAATGATGAATTTTCCAAATGAAAATTTGAATTTTCTGTAAAAAAGTTAAATTGTAAACTCGAAAATATGATTTTTTATGAAAAAATTAATTTTCGACGAAACAGTTGCGTTTTTAACAAAAAAAAAGGAAATTTCAAACCAAAAAGATTAGGTTTCATAAAAAAAAACGAATTATTAACTAAAAAAAAAATCAAATTTCAATCATAGTCAAATTTTCAACTAAAAGAGATGAATTTTCAACTAAAATGATGAATCTTTAACTATAATAATTAAATTTCCAGTTTGAAGAATTAATTTAAAAAAAAAAAGATTTTCAATCAGAGAGATGACTTTTCAACGAAAATGCTGCAGCTTTTAAAAAAATGTTCAACAAAAGAGTTTAAAATTGAATAAAATACTTGAATTTTCAACCAAGAATATAATTTTGTAGCCCAGACGGAGAAAAAAAATCGCACTGTTATAGTAGGCTGAGCTCTTAATATTACAGCACGGAACTTCATGTGCGAAATTGGTATGAATTTCTACCAATATTGGCAACACATTTTTAGCATTAAATGTCCTATACTATACAAGAATCAAGCGCATGCCGTCATTGCTAGAGTCACATGCCCTTAGAGCAGTTGTGCCTTGCGGAAATAGCTCTAACTTTGCCTTGCTACGGTTGTAAGAAAACTCATCTTATTAGCAAAGATTTGCTATTAGAGTATGAGTACTCTTACAAAAGAGATATTAGGCCACGCGCAAGCGCCGGTAGGCGTGGCCTAATATCTCTTTTTTAAGAGTACTCATACTCTAATAGGATGAGTTTTCTTACAACCGTAGCAAGGCAAAGTTCGAGCTATTTTCGCAAGGGATAACGGCTTTAAAAGCATGAAGCTTTGTACTTTTTAGGATAAAGGGATTCTTGCTTAAAATGAATGAATTTTGTACCACGATAGCAAGAATGAAACCTGCGACAAAAGCATGACTAGTGTTCTTTCTATTATAGGCATATTTTTTTCTCCGTGCAGAAGATTAGATTTTTACCAAAAAGTTGGATTTCCAAGAAAATACATGAATTTTCAACAAAAAAAGAAAAATTATCAACGAAAAGTTCATTTTTTAAATAAAACAGATCAATTTTCATCTAAAAAATATAATAGTTAAAGGTTTAGTTAAAACAATTGATTTTTAACACACAAAAAAGCTTTTCAACCAAAGAGATGAATTTTCAACTGAAATGATGAATCTTCTAGGGAAAAATAATTTTGTAACAGAATGGTTCAACCTTCAACCAAGTAGTTCAATGTTCAACCAAAAAAAGATTCACTTCCAACGAATGATGAAATAGTAGATATATAGTATATACTATATAAATATATTTCAAACAAAAAAGATTTGAATTTTAAATCAATAACAACTGAATTCAATCAAGAAAGTTGAATTTTCAAAAAAAATAGTTAAATTCCCATCCAAAAAAGATTAAATTTCAACTAAAACAGATGTGAAAAGACTCAGAGAGATGGTATGTTGTCTTATTTTATTTTACGCCTCAGATAAACCAACGAATGTAGAAAATTAAATCATATTTTGACGACTTCCAGACCATTGACTAATAGATGAATTTTAAAACCGGAAAAAATAAACAAATTTTCAACAAAAATTCCATTTTCAACCAAAAAGGATGACTTTTCAACAAAATTATTGAATTTTCAACTAAATAAGAACATTTTTAACTAAAAATATATATTTCAGGGTGATCAACTAATAGTAGCACCATCAGATAATTAAATAATTAAATAATACTAAAAAGATGATTAAATATTTTTTGAATTTGTCTCTGACGTCTATGAATTTCAATGATACATTCAAAAAAATTTCGATTTTATCTTCTTATGTATGAATCCTGAACCAAATGGTGGAATTTCCTACTAGAAAAAGGTCACTTTTCAAATGAAATAGTTGAATTTTGAATTAAAAAAGTTTTGTCTTCAACAAAAAACGGAATAGTTAAATTTTCAGTTGAAAAAATTAATTTTCTGTCAAAAAGAAAAGAAGATTTGGAACTAAAATTATGACTTTTTAACTGAAATGGATGAATCTGAAACCAAAAAGATGACCTTTAAACAAGAGAGTTTAACCTTGCACTAAGTACTTTTATTTTCAACCTAAAACATGAATTTTTAACTAAAATGACCAATATTTCTCTAAAATACTTGAATTTTCAGCTGAAGAAGATCAATTTTGAACTAAATACTTGGTGAAACTTTGAACTCAAAAAGATAAATTCTCATTCAAAAATGTAATATTAAAATTTTCAGTTAAAACAATTAATTTACAAAGAAATAATTGAATTTTGAACTAAGAAAGATCACTGTTTTAATCAAAAAAAGAAATAGATCCATTTTCAATTAAAAAACTAATTTTCCATAGAAAAAATAAATTTTCTACTAAAGTGATGAATCTTAAACATAAAAGATGAACTTGCAACAACAGAGTTCAAGTATTTTTTGGTTAAAAATTAATTTTTTACCTGAAAATTGCACTATTCCATTTTTGGTTAGAAATGTACCCGTTATAAGTTGAGAATTCAACTATTTGGTAGTGAATTCATGTATTTTGTTGAAAATTCGTTTTTTTTATTAAAAAATTAATCTTGTTTGTTGAAAGTTCAATATATATTTCGCCTTAAAATCTCAGGAATTTAAAATGTTTCATACTGCATTCAATATGGTATTTACAATAAGTGTATTTGAAAGAATTTGTCTTGGCAACGTACTTTATGGACGACCCCTTACTTTTCTACCAAATAGTTAAATTATCAACCAAAAAGAAAAATTTTTAATTGAAAATAGATTAGTTAAATTTTCAAATAAAGAAATAAATTTTCAACTAAATAAAATGTATTCTTAACAGAAGAATTAAATTTAAGTTAGGAGAATAGTTCAATTTTCAGGTGAAAAAATAAATTTTTACCAATCAGATGAATTTTCAATCAAGAAGATTCAATTTCTACCATAAGAGACACTCTTTTAATCTAAAAGTGAACTTTTCAAATAAAGAATAAGAATTTTTAACAAAATAGTTGAATCCTCAACCAAAACAAGGCAATTTTCAAATTGTGGATTTTCAACCAAAAAGATCAATTTTCTTTCAAAAAGAAAAATTTTAACAAAATACATGAATTTTCAACTAAAAAGATCAAGTTTCGTCTAAAAAGATTACTTTTCCACCAAAAAGACGAATTATCAGCAAAATACATGACAAAATAGTTGAATTCTCAACCAAATAGAATTCTAAACCAAAAAGATACATTTTCTCCCAAAAAGACGATTGTTCAATAATATACGTGAATTTTCAACTAAAAATGATACATTTTCAACCAAAGAAATTACTTTTCAACTAAAAAGAAAAAGTTTCATCTAAAAAGATTACTTTTTCACCAAAAAAGACGAATTATCAACAAAATACATGAATTTTGAACCAAAGAGTGTAATTTTCAACCAAAAATAAGAATGTTTAACAAAATAGTTTAATCCTCAACCAAATAGTGGAATTTCAAACCAAAAATAAATTTTCTCCCAAAAAGACCATTTTTTAACAATATACGTGAATTTTCAACTAAAAAAGATAAATTTTCAACCAAAGAAATTAATTTTCATCTAAAGAGATTACACTTCCACAAAAAAGACAAATTATCAACAAAATACATGAATTTTCAAACAAATAGTGAAATTTTCAACCAAAAAAATAATTTTTAACAAAATATTTGAATCCTCAACCATACACTGGAATTTTCAATCAAAAAGATACATTTTCTGCCAAAGAAATGAATTTTCAACTAAAAAGATTACGTTTCAACAAAAAAAGACGTATTATCAACAAAATAAATGAATTTTCAACCAAAATATAAGAATTTCTAACAAAATAGTTGAATCCTCGAGCAAATAGTGGAATTTTAAACCAAACAACGACATTTTCTCCCAAAAAGACAATTTTTCAACAATATACGTGAATTTTCAACTAAAAATATAAGTTTCATCTAAATAGTAACTTGTTACAAGTGACTAAGTTACTGAAAAGTTACGTTATTTGTAACTTTCAAAGTAACTTTGTTATTATTTAAAAAAGTAACTTGTAACGTAACTTAGTTCCGATTTTTACAGTAACTTGGAACTTTAATTTTAGTTACTTTGTGTTTTTTGTATATTGTCTCCTATTAAGAAAGATTTATGGGCTAGTTATGGGTAGAAAGTTAATCTCTTTTGGTTGAAGATTCAGGTATTTCCTTGAAAATTCGTCTTTTTTGGATGAATGCAACTGTGATTGATTTTAAATCAAAATCTAATTCGGTTAAAATAATATCAGGTATTACATTTTTCGTTGAGAATTTTTTTTCGTGTTTCAAAATTCACTTTTTCGTTTCGAAATTTATGTCTTTTAGTAGAAAAATGTAATTTATTTTGGTTGATTTTTTTTTTGTTGAATTCAACTATGTTCGATTTCAATCAACTTTTTTTTGGTTGAAATAATATCAACTATTATGTTTTTTATTGAGAATTAATCTATTTAGGTTGAAAATTCATGTATTTTGTAAAAATTTCAATTATTTTATTTGGTTGAAAAGCAACTTTTCTGTTAAAAATTTATATTTTTAGTTTGGAAATGCAACTGTTCAAAAAAGGGGGAAGCCAGTGAATCCCTGAAAAAGGCAAAAAAAAAGGTTCAATTTCCAAAATAGGTGAAAAAGGTGACAAATTTGAAAATAGGTGAATAGGTGACAATCTGTAATGACTGCAGGCATAACAAAAGGAGTGTTTTATATATAAAACTGTGCTAAAAAGCTTACAAAGTAGATATAATTTATCTCTATTATATCACCTACTCTAAACATTCTACGAACACCAACCGTACAAACAGTTCTCCAATTACACTCAGCGTTACATGATTTCTTACAGATAAAATTTTTTATACTTCGTAAAAAAATCCTATAGATTAAATTTCAAATTGTGACTTTGATCTTTGAAGAAATTTTATGAAATTAAAATTATCAACTTACTCTAAACGACGTCTTCGATTTCTGACACTTGGTTTTCTTTAATGTACGAAAGTCAAAAAGGCTTTCTGAGTTATGAAATTTCCCTATTTCTAGGTTTTTAGAAATCGTCTTCGCTGGATTCAACAGGAATCAATAGGATTACTGCACTTTAAAATGCTTTGAAGATAAAAATAAATTATTATTACGAGAATGGAGACGAGAATATATATTTTTTTAATTCGATTCGGAAAGAAATTGGATACATTCGGAAAGAGTAAAGTGGGAAGTCATTCGGAAAGAAATCGGAAACATTCGGCGACATTCGGAAATGATCGGAAAGAAGTGGGAGAGTGGGACATTCGGAAAGACTCGGAAAAGTTCGTGTGACAGCTCGACGTTCGGAAAGAAACGGAAGCAAAGTTCACATAGGATTCGGAAGGGATCGAAACGGTACATCTTTCCGGAACCTTTCTGAATCTTTCCGACGCGGTCTTTCCGAACCTTTCCGTTTCTTCCGGTAAGGAAATCTCGAAACGCGTTTTTCCTTTGTTTAAATGAAGATGAGAATACAATTTTCCTGAAGTGAAAAAGGATACAACGATATAAACAAAAGAAAAACGTGTCACGAGATTTATGGCTGGCCCCTTGTAAGATTACAGAATGACATAAGATTACAAAACATTACATGAGATTACATATGATTACATGAAATCACACATGATTCATCATTCACACTTGTAGTTATTTACTACAAGAAACTATCCACCTAGAAACACTACCCGAATCGGGTAGTGTCACGCCTACCCTGAAAGGGAAATGGCTTAATGGTATACTTACTTACTTACTTACTTACTTACACATGATTCTAGGTTTACTCGAGATTATATGAGATTTCAAAATATTAGAAAAGATTACACAAGATTAAACGTGAATAAAATTGAAAAACACAACTGTAAAAAGATATATCAAAATCACTAATTTATTTACTACTAATTTACTACTACTCATTTATTTAAAGAACGGCTGAATTTCAATAAATTATGACTTATTTTTCAGGGGAATACATTCCCTACAACTTTACTGTTTCCAAATTTAAAAATAAGTCAATAATCTTCAAATGTATTTATTTATTTAAGGATATCGGCTATAGAAACACTTACTTTCAACACTGAAAACAGTAGAGTTGTAAAGAATATTCTCCCTAAAAAAAAGAAGTCATCATTTATTATAATTGAAGCATTTTTCAAAAATTGCTAAGAAGTGATAGTAAGAAAAAATTAAATTGCAAAAGAAATTGTTGAAATAAATGTTTTTTCAAATCTTATAATTCTTGTATATAAAAATTGTGTGTTTTGTTTCGATTCATAAAATCATAGAGAAACTATTTTTTCCGAAAAAAAGTATCTAAACGTTAAAAATCTTTGGAACTCCGGGACCCATTAAAATGTTAGAAAAAGTTGGAAAAATTACAGTTTTCATCAGTTTTATGAATATTTCTCCACTTCCGAGCATGCTACTTTAAATTTGTTGAGACGAAAATTAAAGTTAATTAAATTCCCCGTAAAACTAGAAAAAGAGAAGATTTTATCTTGTATAGTTTAGGAGATACAGCCATCAGAAAATATATATTTTTCTAAAAAATTTCGCACAACAAAATTTTAGTTTTAGTTTTTGTGAAATAGCATATTCCCTGTGCTGTAGACAAAAAAGCCTCAATATAAGCCGAAGAATACTTAATTTCAAGAAAATTAAAAACACATTGCAATATTATATTTTGCATACGTCCGAAGTTATAGAGTGTTGCAAAATACCAACTTCGGTACCGACCCGGTCCCTTAAGAAATTAAAAGGTCCAGTCCGTACTGGGTCCAACCTATAAAAGGTTGCTAGAATTAAAATTTAATTAATATGGTAGATTCACATGAGAGTCAGTAGGAGACGATTTTTCGGGACATAAAACACGAATTTTCGGTCAAAACCAAAAAATTCAAAAATTAGACTCATATTTTGAACTTTTGAAAAATTGTATTAATTTGGTAGATTTTCATGAAAGTCAGTACGAGGGGGTTTCTCGAGTCATAAATCACGAATTTGTGGTCCAAATTAAAAAGTTAAAACAATTTAACTCAAATTTTGAAAATTTTATTAATTTTGTAGATTTTCATGAAAGTCAGTACGAGAGGGGGTTTCGAGTCCATAGATCACGAATTCAGTGTCTAAATAAAAAAAAATAAAAAATTTACCTCAAATTCTGAAATTTTCCAAAATTTTTATTAATTTGATAGATTTTTATGAAAGTCAGTATGAGGGGGTTTTTAAAGTCACAGAACATGAATTTGACAGATTTCCATGAACTGTAATATGGGGGGGTTTTGGGTGCACAAAATACAAATTTGGGGTCAAAATTCAAAAATTTGACTAATAATATTGAAAATTTTTGTTAATTTTCAGATTTTCATGAAATTTATAACGAGGGGAATTTTCGAGTCTTAGAATACAAATGTGGGGTAGTAGTAGTATACCATTAAGCCATTTCCCTTTCAGGGTAGGCGTGACACTACCCGATTCGGGTAGTGTTTCTAGGTGGATAGTTTCTTGTAGTAAATAACTACTACAAGTGTGGGCTCACCACCCCACCCAATGTGGGGTCAATATTCATAAATTCCAAATTTTATTAAAGTGGTATATTTCCATAAACGAGAGGATTTTTCGATTTTTAGAATACAAATTTGGGGTCATGATTAATAAATTCCAAAAATTGACGAATTTAAAAAATATTATTAAATTAGTAGATTTCTATAAATGTCAAAAACGAGGGGGGTTTCGAGTCTCAAAATACGATTTTTTTTGAAAATTCAAAAATTCAAGAAAGCAACCTTAATTTTGGAAATTCTATTGGATTGGTAGATTTCCACGAATGTCAGTAAGAGGTGGGTTTTTAAGTAATACAATACGAATTTGAGGTCAAAATTAAAAAACTTGACACAAAGTTTGAAAATTGTATTCGATTGTTAAATTTCAATGAAACTTTGTACGAGAAGGTTTTTTTTGAGTTTCAGAATACAAATTTGGGGTAAACATCCGTATTTTGAGAATCAAAAAACTCCTTCGTTATGGAATTCATGGAAATCTACCAATCTATCAATAAAATTTTGTTAATTTATGGCAAATTTCTAAACTTCTGAATTTCGAACCCATAATCATATTCGAAAATCGATAAATTAATTAATTAATAAAGTAATGTTGAAGTAATTTAACATTGAATTGCTTGTGTGAGTGTAGTACAGTGTACACATATAGTGTGGTTCGGAACCGGAGCGGATTTGCACCGGTTTCTTTCCGGCCTCGAAACGTTCCGTATCGGAATTGATCCGACCCGGGATGAGAACACGTATCTTGTTTCTGGTTCCGTTCCGCGCCCGGATCGTTTGGATTTCGAAACGTTGCGGCCCGGATCCGATTTGGAACCGGAACAACGATGTACAGGGCTGTACAAAAGAGCATAATTGCTAAAGTTTGCAATTATTAAAGAGAATGAGGTTCAACACTTGGAAGACCAAAAGGGCATAAGCGCCAAAGTTTAAAATTCCAAAAATACGTAAGCGCTAATTTTGAGCACCGTTAAAGAACCCTGTAACCTCGAGTTCAACGTCAGAGGTCTACTATTTAATTATATTGGAGTTATTTTTTAATGCGATTTCAGAGAACAGAAGGGACATGATTATGTGCAGTAGATTTATAAGGCACCTATGGCTGCGCAGTGGAGAACTAATGTATTTTAAGATGTACAGAAGAGTGATATTGCACATGATTCTGTGCAGCAGTGTTATAAGACACATATGACATATTCAAAGAAATATTCAAAAACTACATCGGTCAGTAAGTGTAATGTTACCACATTTTTCAGTTGATGAAAACTGCGAAATTCTGGAAGAAATTATGTTCCTGCGATCTAATACTCTATCTAGTTTAGAACAACAAATGCACTATTTCTAGCGTTGCCTTATTATTTTGTATTCGAAACAAATTTTAATGTTATTATTTTATATCAAAATAAAAGAAAAGCTAGTAAAAATTATTAAGCGTAACTTCATTTAGAAAAATTTAAAAAAAAAACACTCAGAAAAAAAATAAAATATTTGGTTGACCCAAGACAATTTTTTGGTTAGTAAAATTTGGTTGATTATACCATATATTTTGGTTGATCCAAGCAGATATTTTAGTCAATCCAAGTAACACTTTCGGTTCATTTAAACAAATTGTTTGCTCCATCGAAGAGAATACTTCGTTTATTTTATGTAAGTATTTTTGCTGGTCTAAGAAAATATTTTGGTTGATTTAACAAAAAATTGTAGTTCATCTAACCATGAAGGACCCATCACAATTTACATTGTAAATTGCTTACTATGAAATTGTGTCATCTTGTGTGAACTATTCAGTAGTTCATTATACTACGAAATATCACAAGACAAAGAAAATTCCACGACAAGACATTTGCAATATAAATTGTGCAGGCTCCTTCATTGGTTTCATTCACAAAAACATCCTGTTATTTTATAAAAAACCTAATCATGCAAACTTAGGTAATCCAACAGATTCACCCAGATAACAATATGTCCTGCACGTTGCCCGCATGGTGACTGCACGGCGTGTAGGAAGATCCGCACGCCGTGTCGGCGTATACGCAGCGTTATGTGACCGCATATGAGTCGCATGCCATGCGCCCAGACGCGCGTGTCGACAAATTGCTCTCACTTCGTTTTGGTATGCATTTGTTATTTAAAATTATTTTAAAGATTAATTTAGGAGTAATAATGAAAGAAACAGTAGATTTTGTATGTAACAATATTTATTTCAAAATACTTTAGGAGATCTCATAATTTCCTACTTTTTTTGTCATCGTTTAAATGCCTTAAGAATATTATTGCAACATTTAGGAGAAATTTAATAATAAAACACTGAATAATGAAAAAAATGAAAAATAAAATGCTGAATATATTTATAAAATCGTAAATTCTACTTTTAGGTGACCTTCAACTTAATTTTTTAATTTGCATCAACGTCGCCGCCGTCACTTGTATTAGACGCTGCGGAATCGTTGTCTTCCTCCTCGCTCCCCGAATGTTCCTGTGCGATTTCTTTTCGGTTCCTTGGCGAGAATAGAAAATTTCGATGCCTCTGTTTGGCAGTCCTTAAAACTTCAACCATATGAGCCTTGAACTCGGTCTGTGAGTTTGGCCCCGCAAAATTCTTCAGATTTCTCACCACCACTGAAAAAAGTTAAATTATTTCAAATATTTGTAAAAAAATATTGTTTCATTTATTTTTAATTAGTAAAATTAGTTTTCGAGAAAATATACCAGATATTCATAATCAGGGTAATTTTTTCTTTCATCTAAAAAAATTCTCAAAGGGACATCTCGGTGCATACAGAATTAGGGATATATTATTAGTGACTGTATACAAAAGAACATACCAGAGCGTCTTGTCGATTTTCGTCGGTCTCGAACATATCAAATTCATTAAGAGTTTTAAGAGGAAATCCTTCTGGAGGAGCAAACAATCGATTAGCCTTCGCCGCGATGGACTCATTTTTCAGTTTCGTCATATCAGCTTGCATGTTTTTGACGTTATTGCCTATTTCGCCTACCTGGTCTTCTATATTCCTGTAAACGAATAAAAATACCAATCAGCGATAGCTATCGAGTTGAAACTAAATTAAATCAACTAAATCTCATTATCAGTTAATTTATGAAGTTATCAATTACTGCATACAGTTAATAAATAATAATGTGCATTTCATTCTTCCAATTCTAAAAAAAAAATCGGGCTAGAAGAGAAGCTTCCACCGTAATAATATGAATAAAACACGACAGAGTGCTAAAAATAAAAAAACTTACGCCAGTCCGTGTAAAATATCCATGAGAATATTCTTATTTACAACCAGTCCAACGTCTTCAGAACCCTTTTATAGGTTTATATGTTGATCGTCTGCTTTACGTTTAGGGTGTTCATCACAAAATGAGGTGGTCTCTATCGCATCAGCAGCTTGCGTGGGCAGTGTGTGTAGGCCACTTTCAGTTGATACTCCCCTAAAAGCACCATCGAAAAAAAAGTTGTGGTCACATAATAGATAATAATACACATTAATTGGTATACAAGCAAGACGTTTACCATTATTGTACATTACAGATAGTTTATGCACCTTATTAAGATTAATTTCTGTGGAATGCAATCATGTTATCAGCATGATTGTGCAATATTTTCCCTGGTTGGTGCAAGAAGCTATGTTTGGAACAAGAAATTGAAAAAATTTTAATATTTTTTCGATAAGAAGGCTATATTTCTATAAATACATGAAATAAGTAACCATGAATTTTCTGTTTAAATTTCTCCAAATGCATATTCATTTTATTATTAGAAAGAAATGTACTACTTGTAGTATTGTGGCACTTTCATTTCAGGATTCAGAATCTGAAGAGTACTGTTGTCTTCCTCAGCCAAAGTTGGGTTTTGAGCATCTGTTGAATTATTACGACTACTTGTCGCCGAACGCTTTGAGGGGTGGCTTGATGCAGTGCTTCCTTCCTTACATAATTGCGGAGAGGTTACAATATCAATTTGGGCACTTCTTTTTGGCTGTTTCGATTCATTTTCGTTGATATTCAAAGGCTGTGGGTTGGATGTGTGGTGAATTTTCTTTTTAGGATCTCTACGTTTTACTTCCTTCTTCTTACTCAATATTCCAGGTTGCCCTGTCATAGTTACAAAGGGGCTATTTGTACCAAAATTTCGATGCAAATAGCCAGATTTTTTCGGTATCAAAACTTCCGTTTAAAACAGTAGACCTAGATGAAACATAGTTTAAACAAATATGTGATTGTTATTAATTAATTGTCCTTTTATTGGTCGCAAAAGCAAGAAATACAGTTCGAACTGCAATCGGGATGATTTTTTATTCAAAACACTGGACATTTGTCTGCTTTAAATAGAAAACAGTCGATAGGGGTCTCAGATGCACTGAAAAAAAGCTACGCGCAGAGGAAGTGGGCGAAAGTACTTTTGAAAAAGTTCTTTCAACTTTGGACGCTAATAACTATTTTTCAGTACTTCAGAGTTACGTTTTAAATAGACTTAATGAAAGAGCTAGTATATATTCTCTGACGAGTGCAATGGTTCTGGCTTGATCGATGTAGGATAATTAGAACGCGAAATATGAGCGATTAAAACAAATAAAACACTAGTCAAAAATGGCGGCGAAAGGGGTAATTTGGGCTGTGAGCAAATCTGAGGTTAACGTCTCCATCAGAGCCGCCCTTTCCAAACGAGCCACAAAGAAAAAAATATACCCGAAATTTTTGGGTCACACCTATAACATTTTCCTAAATGCACTGGACTGACAGTATAGAAAAGCGAATCTTTTTGCAGAATTCGATCATCTGAGGACGTCCCCCCGCGCGCAAACAATATATAAAATATGAAATTCTCTTACCTTTTGTATTGCCTCAGAATGTCGCTTCAGCATTCACCACGCACCATTGATGGATTCACCACGTTCAATAAATTGTAGGAAGTTACCGGAAAGCACAAGAGTCGTAGAGACACCGGGTTTTTTCGCAAAGATGCCTGATACACATATACAACCATCAACTACGAGTAAACAAGCAAGACTGAGCTAGACAAATATGGCGGTCGCTCAGTCTCGACGTTAACGACAGCGAAAGAGACAAGTATATAAACTTTTATCTCTCTCACTCTCATTACGACGCAACGCATTACGGCATCACGCATCCATGAGATTTTAATTTATTTCACTGTGTTTTTTTATACAATAATATGCGTGTTTCGATTTTTTTCAAATAGATAATAATAATAATAATAAATAATTGAGGGATTACATAACGCTGCGTATACGCCGACACGGCGTGCGGATCTTTCTACACGCCGTGCAGTCACCATGCGGGCAACGTGCGGGACATATTGTTATCCGGTAGTTTTTCCATTTATGTCTAAAACCATAATATAT
>CAKNYM010047398.1:45725-56578 GCA_932195095.1 Andricus curvator | reverse complement strand
CAGGGTTGTGAGACGTGGCCATAGGTTGTTTAACTTTTTTTCAAATTATATATATATATACGAGGCATAACTTTTTTCGAGAAGAAAAGATGCGCAATCTATAGTATTTTCTACTTGAATACGTGTTTCAAAAACTAAAATTCAAAATTTTATTTACAATCTCTCAGGGGCCATTATTCTCAATTCATTTTTGCAAATTTTAAAATTATTTCACTGAAATTTCATAAACTGGAAAATTAGAAATAATGAACAATCATTTTTTAATACTCGGAAAAAATTTTCAGTTGTTTTTTCAGTCGTCAGAAAAGTTCCCAAATCACTAGATTAAATAATTGAAAGGAAATACAAATTTTTCCACATGTCTATAGCTAGAATGGCTCTTTTCGTCACTTCAAGCTGATGAACTTTAACTTAAGAAATTCAACGAGTTAAAAAAAACTCTTTTAAGCAATTAAACATAATCGTTACAAAAATAATATTTTTGTGCATTTTTGTATTTTCTACTAAGCTTCAAACAGTACTTATATTTTGACACCGTTAGAAATAACCTTCAGAATTTTCAAAATTACAAAGTTACAATATTAATTATGAACATTAATAAAACATTTTACATATGTCCTGCTTATAAATGCATATATGACTTTTATATTCATTTTCAGGATTTCATTGCTTAAAACTCGATATTTGAAAATTGAATTTTTAACAATAATTCAATTGTAACTTTTTAAATTTAGTTCGCACGCATCACGTGTAACGTGATGGCACGCACGCTGCCTGCACGCTGTGCTGCAGACAGATGCACGTCGTGCAGACCAAGTGCGCTCACTGTGCGGACTTACATACCGCCCTCAGCTCATGCGAGCAAAGTGAAGGAAGCTTGCCGACAATATGTGTTCGCATGCAATGCGACCAACGTGCGCCAGCAGACATTGCTATCTGGGAAGTAATCTTGCGTATTTTTCACATAATCATTGAATCCCAATCGATTTGGTTTCCGGTTTACTTATTTTGATAAGAATCACCGAGATGTCAACGCAAACGGATTACATATTTATGTTTTTTTTCGCGACGCTGCGAACTCTCGCACGTGTGGAGTGTCATCTTGAATTGCAGTCAATTGGAGTACCCAGTAAAAAAAGTTGAATAGATATAACACGAAAACGAATTCAGGTTAGGTTTGGTGTATTCGATTTGCTGCCATGGTCGAATTGGACTTTTAAATTCAATTCTGCAATGCATTAGGCTCTATTCGGCCGAGTTTATTTTTTTAAATGAAGGGAAATTATAAGTTTTTCAGGGTAGCACTGAGTATAATTATGAAAAATAAAGTTGCCCAAATACATTCTTGCGGTTTGGGCGAGCGATATTAATTGTTTAACTGAACGGAGTGATATTAACCCAACTTTCTCTCTAATTCAGAAATACACATGATTTGACAGACTCAATTCTGCAAGATGCAGGGCGATGGACGCGGTGTGTTACTGGTAACTTCATTGCCGACAGTTGGTGTTGAATTTTTTTTTACTATTTAGAAATTTTAAAAAATTTACAAAATAAAGTTGAAAAGTTTTTTTTTCTGTAATTGGCAACAATTAAACAGTTTTTACTAAAACTAGAGCAAGAAAGCGCACGCTACATAGCCTTCCCAAACTTTTCCAGTTCTCTTCTATCATGAAATTGCATTATACTTGTTTTAATTATCTTGTTAATTATGTTAATCTTAATCTTATTTTATTTGAAAAAAATGTATTTACCTATAATGATTCAACTTATTTTAATATTTTTCAACTAACAGTCGCATAAGTTTTTAAGTACGTTTACAAGTATTGAATTTTGAAATTTCTTTTTTTTTAAAATCTTACTTTGTTTTTAATTATTTTATTATAATATATGATAATATTATTATATTACAAGTGAAGAAGGAGTTCTAACAATAAAAGTAGACAGATTTTCAAATTTGATAAAGTTCGAACATTTATTATCATAAAATAAGTGCACAAATAGCTTTTTGTTATTACAGTAAATTTTTAATTTTTTTTTTTTAATTAGTTTTCGATAATATTAGTAACTCCCGATATGATAAACGTTTTTCGATTTTCTGTTGACCTGATTGTAAATATAAGTTTTTATGCAATTCTAATAATTAAAGTAGAATTGAAGTGTACAATTGTAAGTACGTTATGATTATAAAATTATCTACAATTTTCAAAACGATAAATGAAATGTTTTTACCGGTTCGTCATCCGTATAAATATACCTTATGAATATAGACACCTCAATTTTCGGATAGGTTTTATTATTCTTATGTCATGTACTCATGCAACTTGCGGTTTCAAGTTTCGCTTATCTTGAAAGCATATATGTTTTAGGTCCATCAAGCTAGCACCTCCACAATCGAAATTCCCAAATTTTTTTGTATCAGAATTTTAAGCTTCTTTGGACTTTTTTGGGCTGCATTGCCGATTTTTGGGCTCCACTACTTTTTTTGAAAATTCAAATATGTATTGGAGGTGCTGGCTTGACTAAAGCCAGCACCTCTACTACATACAAATTTGGAAAAATGAAAAACCAAAGAGGACAGAATTTTGGGCTTTTTTGGGCTCTTGAACGCGCTAACAACCAATTTCCAAAAACTACCCCTACCGAAAATAAAACTACCCCCTATGTAAAAACTCAAACTCGGAAGAAACAAAGTACACCACAATTTTGGGCTCTCGAATGCACGAACAAAAATTCAAAAAACCACCCCCTATGTGCAAAAAACCACCCTCTTGCCAAAAATAAAATCTGCAAAAACAAAGCGCATCATAATTTTGGGCTTATATTGGGCTCGCGAATGCACCAAACAAAATTGTCAAAAACCACCACTATATACAAAAAAACCACCCCCTAAGTTAAAACTCAAACATCGAAAAAACAAAATAGAAAGTAGTGTTGAGCTTTTCTTGGGCTCACGAATGCTTGATTTTTTGTTGCAAAAACCACCCCTATATCTAAAAAATCAAACGCCTGTCCATTTACAAAGTGAATTTCTAAACAACAAGATAATTCTTTAACAAAGTCACATCTGCATGGTACAAAGGAGTTTGTTTTTTAACTTAAAGGGTTGGAGCCCAAAAATCAAAGTTGTTATTTTGCAGGAGCCCAAAAATCAGAGACTTTATTTACACAATAAAATTCTGAAAAAGATTATTTTTTGAGAAAGTCATATCTGCGTGATATCAAGGGGTTGCTTTTTAGCGTTAAGAGTTGGAGCCCAAAAATCGGTGTTGGTATTTTTAAAGAGTCTAAAAATCAGAGACTCCATTGACAGAGTAAAATTTAAAAAAAAGATTATTTTTTGACAAAGTCACATCTGCGTGGTATCAAAGGGTTGCTTTTAAACGTTAAGGATAGGAGCCATCGGTGTTGATATTTTTAAAGCGCCCAAAAATCTGAGACTTTATTTGCACAATAAAATGCTAAAAAAGATTATTTTTTGAGAAACTCACATATGCGTGGTGTCAAGGGGTTGTTTTTTAACGTAAAGGATTGGAGTCCGAAAATCGGTCTTGGTTTTTTTCAGGAGCCCAGGCCAGAGACTCTATTTACACTGTAAAATTCTAAAAAATATTATTTTTTGACAAAGTCATATCTGCGAGGTATCAAGGGATTGTTTTTTAACGTTAAGGGCTGGAGCCCAAAAATCGGTCTTGGTATTTTTGAGGAGCTCAAAATCAGAGACATTATTTACACACTAAAATCTTAAAAAAGATTATTTTTCAGTAAATTCGTACTGAACGTATACAGAGGGTTTAGTTTGTAGTGTTTATGGTTGTAGCGCAGAAATAACTTGCGATAATGCGGGTTTTCGGAATTTAAGAGCCGATGAAATGCCAAGCCTGTGGTGGAATTGAATTTTTAGTATTTTGTGATTTTAAACAGTGGAGATGCTAGGCTATGGTATGCTAGCATTTTGTACAAGAAAATTGATTTTTTTTAAAGTAGAGGTGCTCACAAATTTTAATTGGGGCCCAAGAGACGCCTCAAAATGAACAATGCCGAAATTATATGGTGGATTTGCTATTTTGATGAACCTGGGTACCATACAAAAATTAAAAACACTGGATTGTTTATAACAATTTAAAGACGGGAATTTATTTATTCACTTTTGCCAACGGCCATGCCACGCTGAAAAAACCAGTTCTCGTCAGATCACTGAAGTTAAGCAGCGTTGGGCGCGGTTAGTACTTGGATGGGTGACCATTCGAGAAACTGCGTGCTGTTGGCATATCATGGGTGTGGTGAGCCCACACTTGTATTTATTTATAACTACAAGAAAACTATCCACCTAGAAACACTACCCGAATCGGGTAGTGTCACGCCTACCCCGAAAGGGAAATGGCTTAATGGTATACTACTTTTAATGTTGAAATTACTTTTGGGATCTCAAGGGATCTCAGGTATCGAGGAGATAGCGTCGTTGTTTCGTCGCTGTTCCCACCTGCTCTAATTTTTCTTACCTTGATAAGGGTGCTGTATGAGCACCAAAACGTTGGTAAATATTGTGCATGCTTTCATATTGTGATTTGATAATAATAAAAATGAAAAGGACGAAAGAAAGAAAAAAAAAGAGAAGGAAGGGGATGTGGTTGGTTGCCTTCTCATTTTTCTTTCCTCTTTTTTATTTTTGTCCAAAGAAACAAATTTCTGTTTTGTTTTTAGGAATTGCAATAGGAGCATTTTGTGGTGGTTGTCCAAATTTGATAGTTAGATTCTTGTTTTATTTTCAGGAATTCTATACATTAACTTGAGTATTGTACGTTAAATGGGATTGTGAATATTGATTTTAATCTAATGTAAAATTCTTAAATTTCAATGGAGTTTCTGATGTTTGGGAGTCGGAATTTTATAGGGTGAATAGAGTCTCTGATTTTTTAGCTCCTTGAAAATTCAAATTCGAATTCATAGATAGACTTTTGATTTTTTAGCTGTGGGGGTGGTTTTTGCAAAAACAAAAAATCGAGCATTTGTGAGTCCAAGAAAAGCTCAACACTTCTTTCTATTTTGTTTTTTCCATGTTTGAGTTTTTACTTAGGGGGTCGTTTTTTTGTATATAGTGGTGGTTTTTGACAATTTTGTTTGGTGCATTCGAGAGCCCCATATAAGCCCAAAAATTGTGATGAACAGCCCAAAAAAAGCCCAGTAAAGCCCAAAATTCTGATACAACGAAATTTGGGAATTTTGATTGTGGAGGTGCTAGCTTGATGGACCTAAGACTGATATGCTTTCAAGATAAGCGAAACTTGAAACCGCAAGTTGCATGAGTACATGACATAAGAATAATAAAACCTATCCGAAAATTGAGGTGTCTATATTCATAAGGTATATTTATATGGATGGCGAACCGGTAAAAACATTTCATTTATCGTTTTGAAAATTGTAGATAATTTTATAATCATAACGTACTTACAATTGCAAACTTAAATTCTACTTTAATTATTAGAATTGCATACAAAATTATATTTACAATGAGGTCAACAGAAAATCGAAAAACGTTTATTATATCGGGAGTTATTAATATTATCGAAAACTAATTAGTAAAAAAAATTAAAAATTCACTGTAATAACAAAAAGCTATTTGTGCACTTATTTTATTATAATAAATGTTCGAACGTTATAAAATTTGAAAATCTGTCTAATATTATTGTTAGAACTCCTTCTTCACTTCTAATATAATAATATTATCATATATTATAATAAAATAATTGAAAACAAAATAAGATAACATTTTTTTTTAATTCAATACTTGTAAACTTCTGCGACTGTTAGTTGAAAAATATTAAAATAAGTTGAATCATTATAGGTGAATACATTTTTTTCAAATAAAATAAGATTAAGATTAACATAATTAACAAGATAATTAAAACAAGTATAATGCAATTTCATTATAGAAGAGAACTGGAAAAGTTTGGGAAGGCTATGTAGCGCGCGCTTTCTTGCTCTAGTTTAAGTAAAAACTGTTTAATTGTTGCCAATTACAGAAAAAAAAAACTTTTCAACTTTATTTTGTAAATTTTGAAACATTTTTAAATAGTAAAAAAAATTCAACACCAACTGTCGGCAATGAAGTTACCAGTAACCCACCGCGTCCATCGCCCTGCACCTTGCAGAATTGAGTCTGCAAATCATGTGTATTGCCGAATTGGAGACAAAGTTGGGTTCAATATCACTCCGTTCAGTTAATAATTAATATCGCTCGCCCAAACCGCACGAATGTATTTGGGCAACTTTATTTTTCATAATTGTACTCAGTGCTACCCTGAAAAACTTATAATTTCCCTTCATTTCATAAAATAAACTCGGCCGAATAGAGCCTAATGCATTGCAGAATTGAATTTAAAAGTCCAATTCGACCATGGCAGCAAATCGAATGCACCAAACCTAATCCGGAAGTCGCAGCTTTGCTTTTTCTCTAGAGGCAAGCAGGGGATCCACGACATCTCCATCATGATAAATCGAACGGTCATTCAGTGTCAGCCCTCTCTTAATTACTTGGGCATAATTCTAGACAAAAGAATGACCTGGATCCCCCACATCAGGGCTGTTGCAGCTAAAGCCTCAAGAGCAGTCAATGTCCTCCGGGTTATTGCGAGAATCTCTTGGGGCGCCTCGCCTTCCCTTTTGCTTACTGTCCACAAGGGACTAGTCAGGGCATGCCCTGACTAGTCATCATGCTTCTCTCAGGGTTGCCTTGGGGTGCATGAGCTCGACGCCCATCTCTGTGCTCCTCTCTGAGGCTTCCGAAACTCCCCTGACATTCCGTAGGTCTCTACTGGCAAATAGGTTCATCCTCCGTAACTTCTGCTGTAATAACAGCCCTCTAGCAGCAAGGTTGGAGGATCTGACCGCTGAGGCTCGATCTGGGACCTTCAGTGTTAACCAGGACAAGTTCGGCTTCTTATCAGCGTTTGATGCCATGTGTGCCTTCACTGGGGCAATGGAGTGTTCTTCACGTCCGGGTTACTTTGATGACCCTTGAAGCGATTTGTTGGCAGAGATCTCTGTCGATCTGGAGTCCGGTGAGGCCTTCAAGAACTGTGTGTTCACGCAGCAGCTCTTTTGCGAGTTCGTGGACCGACAATTCCCCGGGGCAACATGTATCTACACAAATCGATCGGTTGATCCGTCCCTGGGGGTTGTGGGCTGCGGACATTACATCCCTTCTAGGGATCGTAGGTTTGGAATCCGGCTGCGAAACCACATGTCTGTTCTCTCGGCGGAACTATATGCACTTTTCTACGCGGTCAAACATGTAATAAAGTCGGGCTCGAGAAACGTGGCTATATTCACGACTGGTGCTCGGCTCTGGAACGCCTTCTGCGTAGATTCTCGGAACCTACGGGCTCTGTACTGGCGCGCGTGGTGGGAAATGGTTGTCACAGCTGCTGAGAGAGAAGGCTTTATCATCCGATTCTGCTGGATTCCGTCGCACAGCGGGATCAGAGGTAATGAGGTGGCTGATGGGGTGGCGAAGCAGGCATCTAGATTCCCAGTCATTGCACTAAAAGGAATTTCTGTACGTGATCTTCGGGAAACCTGTCAAAGAGATTTTGACTTTTGGAAGCGTTGTTCTGGCCTTATGGCAGTACTGACAGGTCAAGGAGGAACTACTTCTCACGGGTTAATGTCAAGACGCCTAGGCCTTGGTTCCGCGGTCTCAGTTTGCCCAGACGATTTACAAATTTGGTCACTAGACTTAGGACTGGGCACATATGCACAGGACATCATTTTGCTAGGATGGGCTGGAGTCTTCGGGTTGATTGTGAATGTGGAGGACCGTTCAAAGACCTTAGCCATCTTTTGAATCAGTGCCCCATCTTTGTTTGGGGAAGGCCGGCACTGCACGATTTCTTTGAGCGTGTCAGTCCCGGGCTTCCTCCAGGCCTGGTGGATATAAATGATATTATTTTCAGTCCCACAGAGGAGTCTGTGATTGAGCTGGGCCGCTTTTTTTCAGCGAGGTAGCATGATGATTTAATCTAGGAAGTTTTAAATATTTTTTAAAGCAATACTTATTACCAAAAAAAGGTGAAATGCTCGAGTTTTCGACGAAAATTCGCTTTGATTTATGGCGGGAAGTTCAAATTGAAGTTTCATATCAAGTAATGCTATTAATATTTATAGGTATTATTAAAATTAAATATTATTTCACAATTGTAACATAACTATTAATTATAATAACATTTTTTTTTAATTTTTAAAAAATATTTATTTAAATCAGAAATCAAAAATTCGAAAATTAGGTGTGAAATTATGTATGGACTAAAGAACTATAAAATTTTAATAATAATTTATTATTAGTCGATATATAATTTTTTCCTTAATTCTCCTTAAATATTTATGGTAATGCAAATAGCGAAAAATAGTCGATTTTTTTTTTAAATTTTAACTCAAAGATGTACTTTATACCATTAAGCCATTTCCCTTTCAGGGTAGGCGTAAATATATATTTATATATATAAGTATATGAGTATATGTATATATATATATATATATATATATATATATATATATATAAGTATCGCCAACGGCGATACCACGCTGAAAAAAACCAGTTCTCGTCAGATCACTGAAGTTAAGCAGCGTTGGGCGCGGTTAGTACTTAGATGGGTGAACATTCGAGAATACTGCGTGCTGTTGGCACATCGTGGGTGTGGTGAGCCCACACTTGTAGTAGTTATTTATTACAAGAAACTATCCACCTAGAAACACTACCCGAATCGGGTAGTGTCACGCCTACCCTGAAAGGGAAATGGCTTAATGGTATACTTACTTACCTACTTACTCCTACTGTGTTTCGAAATTGAACGTAATATTTATTATTTTTTTCAAACGTTTTTGTTAAATAATTAATAATTATATGAGAATAGTAACATAATATTTTCATGGATTAAAGAAAATAAATGTTAATATCAATATTTAAATGGAAATAAAAGAATCTCGATTTGAACTTCCCGCAAAAAAATCAGCTATTTTAAGTCCATAATGGTGCTTTCACACCTCTGTCTGCCTGCTTGGGGCAGGCAGGCAGCTGCCCGAGACCGTTCACACCTCTGTTTTTCCGGCTTGTTCGAGCTGCGGAAAATCTACAAATCGCGCGGGAAGTTTAAATGTAGTATAATATCAATAAAAATTGATACAATGTTTTTGCAATTAAATTGAGAAATTAAATAGATGAAGATAATTTCTATAATATTTCGTATAAAAAATGAATGATCTAGAGATCAAATGAGTAACATTTTAGAGTGTGATTCAAATGTGACATCGGACCGTGTCATGTCATCTTCGTGTTTTCTGTTTTGCCGGCGTCTGTCAATATCTTTTACTTTATTTATTTACACAACGAGGTTCGTCATTTGGGTAAGTTTAGTAAAATATATTCTCATCGCTTTACATTTACATTATTTGCTATTCTTCGTAATGATTGAAATAAAAAATGTAAACTTCTACGTACGATTCTTAAAAACATAACCTCTACGAAATCATGAAATTTTTTTCAATAATGTATCGATTTTTTTGTTTTTCAGCACAATGGATTATTCTTTCGCAGGAGTAAGTTGTTGAATATTTTTAGCACTGTAATAGGATTATGCACAAAATCAGTTTGAATGAAATGATGTTTTCAATTACAGCCGTTGGACATGCTTTATTGTGAGCTGTGCGCTGTGCACAAAAAAATTGTTCTATAGCATTGTGACAATCACAAATGCTTCGAAGGAATAGACTACGAAGATGTAGAAATAGTGGGGAATGTCATCAGAATTAAAAACATCCAAAGCGAAGAAAGCAATGTGGAATTTTTACAAGAATATGGGGAAGTATGCACCTTCTTCGACGTCGTCACAAAAGCCATAAAAGTTCTGAAGCTTCCAACAAATCGTTGTCCATCATTCCTTCTTTATCAACTAATATAGCTATTAACCAACATGAAGATTTTAATTCTTTGTACAAAGCAAAATTAAGAAAAAATACATACATTTCATCATTTCGTAAAGGTTATGTTTTTAAGAGTCTTACGCAAAAGTTTACATTTTTTATTTCAATCATTACGAAGAATAGCAAATAATGTAAATGTAAAGTAGTGAGAATATATTTTACTAAACTTACCCAAATGACGACCCTCCTTGTGTAAATAAATAAAGGAAAAGATATTGACACTAGCCGACAAAACAGGCAATACGAAGATGACATATGATACGGTCCGATGTCACACTTGAATCACACTCTAAAATGTTACTCATTTGATCTCTAGATCATTCATTTTTCATACGAAATATTATAGAAATTATCTTGATCTATTTCACTTCTCAATTTAATTGCAAAAACATTGTATCAATTTTTATTGATATTATACTACATTTGAACTTCGCGCGCGATTTGGAGATTTTCCGCAGCTCGAACAGGCCGGAAAAACCGAGGTGATACGGTCTCGGGCAGCTGCCTGCCTGCCCCAGGCAGGCAGACAGAGGTGTGAAAGCACCATAACTCGAGCATTGAACCTTTTTTGGCAGTAAATATTGATTTAAAAAGTACAGCAAACATTCTAGGGGTGTTTTCGATATTAGCGCTCAGAGTGCACCCTGAGCGTGAAGGGGTTCTCAAACGATTACAAAAAAATAGTCTCCTCTTATTGGTTGTGCAATTGCAAAAATCTCATGAGTGTGATATATGCCGTAGTTTTTGGTGAAAATAATTTAGAATGGTTGTGTGTTGTGCACATTTTTCGGGCAAGGGATACGTGCAAACCGTCTTCGTACTCTGAGATAATATGTTACGAGCCGCGCATGTCGTAGACGCGGAATTTATTTAAT
>CAKNYM010047398.1:0-40725 GCA_932195095.1 Andricus curvator | reverse complement strand
TCGAATGAGATCGAGCGAGAAGCAGTCGCAATAGTCGCTCGTTACACGTTCTCCGTCGTTTTGGCCAGAGGGAAAGTTCAGAGCGTGAAGAAAATACGAAATGTGCGCGAATGTCAATGATTTGAATCCTGATGATCTTTTGGATCCAGCGATAATTTTGGGTGCCTATAATCTTTTTTTTTCAAGACGACGGTGACGAGAATCTTATAGAGTTTTTTTTTCGAGCGGATGAATGAGAAAATCACGCGAAGATTCAATAACGCTATTTTCAATAAATTATACCGTTGTATTCAATGTCAGGTAAATATTCTTTGCTTCTTGTAATGATTGACTTTGTAATTATTTATATCGCTAAAATGTGCTTTGGAACAATACTTGTTTTCTTTCTTTCACGTATGCAAATCAATCGTGAAGTAAATAATATATTCATCAAACAAAATATAGGAAAATTTTCTGGATGTAATTTTAAAGACTACCCCTTTAATATAACCTCAAAGCGAAAATAGAATGTATAAAATTGGATAAATAAAAGAATAAATTTTGATAAATTTTAAAGTTGGATCTAATATAAGGGAAAAAATTATTTGACTCATAATTATTTATTTAACAATCGTTATACATTGAATATTTAGAATTTTTTATTTCGTCAAAACATTAGAAATGTTCACTTAATTTTAAAGATCTATAGCTTATTTTCTTCCCTGAAAGATTCGTTACAATTTCATTCGTTGGTTTTTATTTTTAAAAGGTATTTTAGAAATTGAGAGTGAAATAATTTGTTGTAACTGCATAATTTGTCAATTACTTTTTGAAAATAAAAACCAAAGAGCGGAATTGTGAAGAGTCTTTCAAGGAGTATAATGAGATGAATGAAGATGGATCTCGACTCTACGGTCAGGTACAACTGCAAGGGCCGTTAGCTGATCACCAGTAAGCCGCAAAATAGATTAATGTGCATTCATACGTCGAAAAATTTTGCAATTCAGAAGAAAATAGTTGAGCACCCCTTCGCGCTCAGAGCACGCTCAGAGCCGAATGTCGAAAACACCCTAGATCAACGAATGGGTGAGAAAAATTGGATGAAAT
This sequence comes from Andricus curvator, assembly GCA_932195095.1. Classification (NCBI taxonomy): domain Eukaryota; kingdom Metazoa; phylum Arthropoda; class Insecta; order Hymenoptera; family Cynipidae; genus Andricus; species Andricus curvator. The sequence continues at coordinate 39,639 of CAKNYM010047398.1, read as the reverse complement.
AGTTTTTATTCTTAAAAAATTGAATTTTTATGTTTCTTCCCATGCATTTTATTGACGTTGGGCCTCATGAACAATGAGCGCCATGGTCAACATTCAGGACACTTTCAACTCAGAGATGCTGGGGGCTGATGTAAACAAACCATATAGCCTTCGATCATCGCGCTCCACTCTTGGTGGTCTCTTCGAGAAACAGCGTTTCCATCAAAACACGAGTCACCCCCACCACTGGAGATTATGGACTGTTTATACGACCGTGTTACGATCGGACCTCTCCTTCTGCTATATGCGATATAGACAAGGAGCCATCCAATTCGAAACAATCGTTCTGAAACTGCTCTTTCTATCGTATAAGGTAGACTTAGGGCGTTTACGATATTAGTGCTCAGAGCGCGCTCTGAGCTCGAAGGGGAGCTCAACCAATGAAATTCATGAGACTGCATGACCGTCAGATTATATCCTATAAAGAGGTTGAGCTCCCCTTTGAACTCAGAGCGCGCTCTGAGCACTAATATCGTAAACGCCCAGAGACGATTTCATCATTTCGAAACGATGGTATGACCAAAGTATGACTTGTCGACACAGCAGTGGGACTCCGATGCTGTTTCGAAGTCGAAAATCGAACGGACCTGTTTTTCTAACGTGTGGAGATAGAAAGAGAGGTTCGTTCGATTTTCGACTTCGAAACAGCATCGGAGTTCCACTGCTGGGCTGGTTTGAACCAGGGGTGGGATTCCAATGCCCTCCAATCTAGTTAATCGAATCTCTCTTTCTATCGTTTCAAATTAGACAGAGATATTCGATCGTTTTGAAACGATCGCCTGTAACTTTTTATTTCTATCTAATGTGTCAGAATGAGCGGGACAATATTCCGTTCTCAAGAACTCTTGATTTCTCGATTATCGACAGACATGGTGGACTCCCATGGCAGATGAAAGGAGTGAATGAAAGCAGAAACTTATGAGAGTGAAAGAGACAAATAGATCGATCCGTTTCTTTCACTCTCATGAGTTTCTGCTTTCATCCACTGCTTTCATCTGCCATGGGAGTCCACCATTGCCCCTCTCTTTCTGACACATAAGATAGAAATATATACTTGAAGTTGATCATTTTAAAACGATTGGACATATCCGTCTAATTTCATACCATAACAAGAGAGATTCCATCAACTAGATTAGAGGGCATCGGAATTCCACCCCAGGTTTGAATGTTCGGTTCCGTTAACTATTTTGAATGACCTAACGTCAACCTGACATGAGTGCGCAAGCGCGTACGTGTTTGTGAAACTTTCAAACGTTTCAGAAACTTTGCTCCCATGAAACGTTTCATTGTTTCATGAAACTTTCAATGTTTCAATGAAAAGTTTTATGGGCTCACAACCCTAGAAGGATTCTCACTTTTCTTACCTCTTTTTTATTTTTGTCCAAAGAAATACAATTTTTTTTAAAATTAAAATAGGAGCATTTTGTGGTGGCTGTCCAAATTTGGTCCTTGGATTCTTGTTTTATTTTCAGGAATTCTATACATTAAATTAAAATGATTGTAAAAATTTTATTACAGGTACATTTTGAAATATTTAACATTTATTATTCTTGAAATCGTAATTCAAATTTTATAAAAGTTAAATATTAAATAGAAACTCAGTCGAATTTATTTTAAAACTTTCAAAACAATTCATTAAGTGAAAGATCATTTTTTTTTTCATTACCATCATAGATATTAAATTTATTTTTGATAATGAAGCATCGACTCGTTTTGAACTGGTTTTCAGTTCCTTTTTCAAGATGAGAAAAATATAAAAATTTTCGAAGATTTTGAGGGACGACTGAAAAATCCAGAAAAATAAAATTCACAACACTGTAAAATTTCCGAATAATAAAATTCCCTACAGAAAATCGCCAAATTGTAAAATATCCGAGATAAATCAGTGCTAAATTAAAATCTGCAAAGTTTGTTCGCGCGTGTGTTTAAATTTATTTTTTCATACAATTTTTAGACATTTATTGCTATCTTTAATTCAAACAACAATGTTAAAAACTGGACTTCCGTTTCCCGCGTGAAAGTGTGTGGTAGTGGTGAAATTTTTATGCTAAGTTTTTCGGATAATTTTGGTGAAATTTGAGGTGAGTGAATTCTGGATCTGTATAGAAGGGTTCGTTTGTGAGGGATTGATTGAGAGATTGAAAGATTGACAAGAGGGTGAGGATATTTTTGGGGATCAAGACAGATTTGTGTGGAAGTTGAGGTTAGGTGGGTTTGAGGTTTGTGACAGGGTGGGAGGACGAGGTTGGTCGTAGCAGGGCAGGGTAGAGAAGGAGAAAGGGAAGGCAGGTAGACGCGACGATAGATAGAGACAGAGAACTATAGAAGGCAGGGTAGTTTGAATTGGATTCATGGCTAGCGGAGCGAGTACCAGCAAGGAAATCAGGGATTTAGACCAGGGGCTCTATTCTTGAAACCATGCGAGAAATCTCGTATGCGAGATATCTCGCATGGTGACATCTCGCATACGAGTTGAAAATGGTATTCTTGAGTGCCATTCAAGATGCAGTGGGTCTATTCTTGAAAGTAACAAACGAGATTACTCGCATGCGAGATTGAAGCGTTGTTGCCGGTTTTCCATTGAGCTTTATTAGCCAATAGCGACAAAGTATCAAGAGCAAGACGATGTGTGATTGGTGCTGTCCAATAAGCGGTATACATAATTTGCGAGAGCAATATTTAAATATGTACAACCTTATAATATCTTTGCATAAACCAACGAAGATGCCAACAAAGGTGACAGGCAAGAACAAAAATATCTTGCATAAAAAAACAAAGAATCATGTCTGAGATGGAAAACATAACGAAAAAACGCACGTATGTTAATGAAGAACAGAAAAATCTACTCGTTGGTAAGTATTTTTTGTGCTGCGGCTTGTTGCGAATTAATAGGCTACAGTGCATTGTCGCTGTGAATTAGGGTGGTCCAAAAAACATTTTTCGAGCAAGAATCCGTATTTTTTACAATCTCATCAGAGAAGGTATTATATTTGTGTAAAAATTTGACCACCCCCCTCCTCCCAGTTTTTGTTAAATTTCCACGTTTTGAGACCCTCTGAACCCGAAAAACAAGGTTTTACGAATGCCTCTGTCTCTGCCTGTGTGCCTAGATTTCTAGTCTACTAGTACGATAACTTTTGAAAAAAATCAATCTATTAGATTATAATGAAGAATCAAAAATTTCATTTTTAAACAAATTAAAAATTAAAAAAAATGACATTTTTGGACAAATGACACAAGTGAAGAAAAAAATAAATAGACCAAATTTGTTCACCGAAAGAAAAGCTACAAATTAAACAATTAATTTTTGTTTATTTTCAAAATTTCTTCAAATGGAGCCATAGATGTGCACTTGCTGCACAACTTGGTATCCTATGCTACTTATTGTTAAATAGTTACTAACTTTGATACTATTTCTCTAATGTCTAACAAATTTCTATTTTATTGAACAATTTTTATTCGTTCAAGCGGTTTTTTTTCAGAAAACTTAAAAAAATAAAATAAAATTGATCACAATTATTTTCCTGACTGTATAATGTATATGGTACTATATTGTATAAAAAGTGTGACCCCACGCGGGCTTTCCGATTTTTTTCGGACTCTCTCCTGTATGAAAGTTCTATCCGGATTTTATCAGGGCCTTATCCGGGTTCTGTCGGCTCTTATCCGGCATTTCAAGCAGGGCAATCAGGCACAATGGCATTGTAAATCACAGAAATAATTTGAAGAGGCATATGTTCTAATTTCATATCAATCGTGTCGACATAAAGCGATCCGAACAACCAGTAGTAACTAATGATAAATTAAAAATTTAAAGCTTTTTCGGGTTTCAATCCTGTGCGAAACTATGAATCTTGCCGACGTTTCGTGGACACTGCAGTTCACTTCTTCAGGGCTGTTTCAGGTCTGTTTCAGTTTCAGGTCAGTCCTGAAGAAGTGAACTGCAATGTTCACGAAACGTCGGCAAGATTCATAGTTTCGCACACGATTGAAACACGAAAAAGCTTTAAATTTATCATAATGAATCATCGTGAAAGCATTAAATCTATTAGTAGTAACTAATGTTCATTGATCTGCGGTGCATTTCTTTCTAGAATGGATTATAATTACAGATTTTATGACGAACCAACCAGAACTGCGTAGTGGTAAGTTCTCTGCCTCATTCACATACAAACACGCACAAAATCTGTGGGAGAAAGTTACCAAAGAATTGAATGCAATTCCGGGTGCTGTAAAATATTGGAAGCAATGGAGAAAAGTACATAGTTCACCTGGGCTCTATTTGCATACTTAATGAATGACTGTTTCTACTAAAAAGAAACCTGTACTGTAGCGGCCCTTTTCATCCTCACTCTTATTTTTTTGTAGGCTTGGCAAGATGTCCGAAAACTTTATCATCCAGAAACGTACCAACTGTTAACCAAGTTCAATTTTTGCATAAAAATCAAGACTAAAGTCAAATCTTTCAAAAACTTGATTTTCCAAATCTTCGGTCACTATTTCAGATAAAATAAGAGACAGAACTTATCTTCTAATTAGTTATAAATACTTATAATTTATCTTATTACCGAGCACGGTAGATAACTTACGTCTGAATTCACTGGTAGCATAAATAAAATCTCCAAGACTTGATTTTCATTACGTAAAAATAATTAGCAGATGTCAATTTTTCAATATAAAATTGATTTGAAAATATAAGTATCCCGTCAAGATTTGTCAGTCAACTTGTTGTCGAAAAACACCACAACGAAAGGTTGTCAACAGCCAACCGCTTATGTCACATATAACCTCAATTTTGAAAAAAACACTAGGAATTAGTATGCGACATTGCTTCTCGAGTGGTCACTACCCAGTCGAGATGTCTCGTTCGAAAATTGTCGCATGCGAGATTCAATCTCGCATACGAGATGGATTCAAGAATAGCATTTTCGATCTCGCATGGAAAGTCGCATGCGAGATCTAGGGTCATAGTTTCAAGAATAGGAAGTTTTCAGTACACCGACAGGGGAGAACAAAGAAAGGAGGACAAGGGAAAAGTATAGGAAAACGGTAGAAAAGGATAGATTGAGGGCGAAGAGCGTGGGATCGATTGAGGCATTCATCAAAAGGAAGAGAGGGGAGAGGGGAAGCAGTGAAGACAAGGAAGATATAGAGTCAAGCTTGAAAAATAAAAAAATGTATACATCGCCGCCGGAAAAACATAGTTTTGTAGAGCAGGATGAGAAAAATAAGGGGACAGAAAGAGACAGAGCTGAGGCTAAAGATCCGTTGGAAAAGGAAAAATTGAAAGAAACGCGCGAAATGATGATAGAAGTAATGGGGATGTATGAAGAAAAGCAGGAGAAAAGGGTAGAAGAAAAAGGGAAAGAAATTAGGCAGGAAATGGCCGAACTTAGGAAAGAAATGAGGAAATGGGAAGAAGTCAGGGAAAAGCTAGAGAAAAGGATGCAGACGTTGGAGCAAAGACTAGAAAAGAAGGAAGAGCCTAATAAAAAGGTAGATGAGTTGGAAGGCAGAATAAAAAAAATAGAAGGCTCAAACCGTGAGTTCGAAGGTGGCGAGAGTGGGAATAAGGAGAAGGAAAGGTTGAGAAAAGTAGAACAAAGAATAGAAAAGAAAGAGAGGGAAGAAAGAAATAGAAACATAGTGATAAAGGGTCTAAGATTATAGGGGAAGGAGCTAATGGAAGGAGTAGAAGAAGTACTAAAAAGGATTGATGCTAAGGTAGAGATAGAAGAAGTGCGAAGTGTAGGAAGGGAAGAGCGAAGAGGGGAGAGAATGGTACTAGTGAAACTAAAGAAATGGGAACATAAAAGGGAAGTGATGACAAAGAAGAGGGTGTTATATGGAAGCTCGGAGAGAATAGAGGATGATTTTACATGGGTAGAAAGGAACATGCAGTATAAGTTCAGGAAAATAGTGGAAGAGGAAAGAAAAAAGGGAAGAAGAACATGGGTTAAGTATGGAAGATACAGATAGAAGGTGTATGGTGGAATTGGAACGAGGACAGGGAAGAGATAGTAAATAATTAGGTGTCGGGAAACTAGGAGAGAAAGGAATGGGAGATAAATAAATAAGAAATAGTTGGAAACAAAAGTAGGGAAGATTGGGAGATATGCTACTCGAATATAGCAGACTTGGAAAGAAAGGATAGGGAGTTCATGAAAAATTTGACACAATGGGATGTAGTAGTAATGATGGAGACGTGGCTAGTTGAAAATGAATGGGAAAGAGTAAGGGGAAGATTACCAAGAGGTTACAAATGGCAGGTTCAAAATGCAAAGAGGCAGAGCAATGGGAGGAATTTTGATGGGAGTGAAGAACGAAGGTATAACAGAGAAGGATAAAAAAGAATTGAAAGAACATAAAGAAGGATTAATAGTAGAAGAGATAAATATGGGAGGAGAGAGGTGGAAGATAGTGGGGGTTTATGTGAACGGTGATATGCAGGAGAAATTAGAGCAGATGAAAGAAATGATGGAAGAAAATAAAGAAGAGATCAGGCTTATAACAGGAGGGGATTATAATGCGAGAACAGGAGGAGGAAGGGAATGGGGAGGAACGAGGAAGAAAATCCAAAGACAAGATACTGAACGGGGAGGGAAAGAAATTGTTAAAAAGCTTGGTGGAGTTGGGATGGTTTATCTTAAACGGAAATATAGAGGGAGACGAAGAAGAATATACACGCTCAGGAGGAGAAAGAGGAACGGTAATTGATTATGTGATAGTAGATGATGAGGTAAGAGAGAAGTTCAAGAAACTAGAGGTAGGGGATTTTATAGATTCGGATCACTTTCCCATAATAGTGACATTAGAGGGAGAAAAAATTAAAATAACAATATGGATAAAAAGGATGCAAAGGTAAAAAGAGCAGGAAAAGGGGATTGGTCAATGGAAGGAAAAGAACAGTTCAAAGAAAAGGTCAGAAATATCAAAATGGGAGACGGAAATGTGGACGAGGAGATGAAAATAATGATAGGAGAAATAAAAAGAGGATTAGAGGGCACAAGCAAAAAAATAAGTTAATAAAGGAGGAGACTGAGTTGTGTGATCAAAAGAAAGAGGAGGAGAATAAAAGGTTTGTGGAAGAGGCGGAGAAGGCTAGGACGGAAGAAGAGGTTTGGAAGGTAATAAATAGAGAGAGAAAAAGAGTAAATCAGGATATTGAAATGGTAGAATGGAAAGAATATTTTATGGATTTGCTAGGAGGGGTAGAGAGAAAAGTTAGGAAAGGAGCAATATATGGTAGGGAAACAGATGAGGAGGAGGACATTACAAGGGAGGGAATAGTCAAGGTATTAGGGATGATGAAAGATGGAAAGGCACCTGGAATAGATGAGATTCCAAATGAAGTATGGAAATATGGGGGGACAGAATTAAAGGAATGGGCATGGATAATGTGCAATAGTGTATGAAGAGGAGAGGGGTGGCCAGAGTTATGGAAAGAAGGAGTAGTGATACCAATAGTGAAGAAAGGCAACGGGGAGGAGGTTAAAGATTATAGGGCACTAATGCCAACACTGTATAAAGTATATGATGTTGTGGAGAAAAAGATAGAGCCACCGAATCAGACAGGGTTTAGAAAAGGGATGAGGGTGATGGACAATACATGTGTTCTGAACTATTTAGTAAATAAGAGGATTAAAAGGGAGAAAGGGGCAATGGTAGCAATATTCGTGGACTTAAAGGCGGTGTTTGACTCATTAGACCGAGGCGAGATAGAAAAAGTTATGGTGAAAAAGGGGATATGAGAGGGATTAATAAAGAGAGTATCGGAAATTTTTAGAGAGACAAAAAGCAAGGTAAAGGTAGGAGGCAACTAGGAGATAGTTTCTGGTTGGTGAGAGGAGTAAGGCAAGGATGTCCTCTGAGCCCACTTTTATTTAATATATTAATATCAGACGTGGAAGAAGAAATGAAGAGAAAAGGGTGGGGAGGAGTTAGGATAGGGAACGAAAAGACATATGCACTGGCATACACAGAAGATATAGTGTTGACGGCAGAGGATGAAGAAGGGATGGCGGGCTTAATTACAGGATTAGAGAAATACATAGATGGAAAAAAGTTGAATTTAAATATAGAAAAGACAAAGATAATGAGGTTTAGGAAAGGAGGGGGAAGAGAGAAAGAATGGCAATACCTTGCAAGCGAATGTAGATCATAGAGCTCATATAAGAGAAAGGATAAAAAAAACAGCAGGGGTAATGAAACAGATATGGGGTATAGGAAAAAGAAGGTCTCAAAAAAATTGGAGAAGGAGAATCTGGTTATTTGATACGCTGGTATGGCCGGTATTAGGTTATGGACCAGATATATGGGGATGGAAAGAAAGAAAAGTGATTAAGAGTTTACAAGAAAGGTATGTTAGGTGGACGCTAGGGGTAGACTGGAGGACGCCCGGATATATGGTGAGAGAAGAGGCGCAAAGGGATAAATTAAGTACTAGAGCGGGAAAGAGGGCATGGAATTTTGAGACGAAGCTGTGGGAGGGAAAGGGAAGGGAGTTAGCAAGGAAGTGTTTGATGGAGGTAGAACAAAGGAGAGGGATGGCGATGGAATTAACGAGATGGAAAGAAGAAAGGAGGGAGTTCTTTAAGTTTAGAGATATAGAAGACAGGACTGGAGTCAACTATGAAGAAGTCGAAAATAAGGATAGGGAAAGACAATTAATAGAAAGATGGGGGATGATTGAGGAATCAAAATATAATAAATGGCATAAGATGATAAAAAAGGAAGGAGTGCCAAAGCATTTAGAAAAGGGATGGGGAGAGAAAAGATGGACCAGAATAGCAAGATTTAGATTGGGAAACGAGGTAAGGGCAGGTATGCATTGGGAAAAGAAAGAGAACAGGAAGTGCAGAATCTGTGAATGGGAAGAGGAAACATGGGAGCATGTATGGGAAGGATATAGAAGAGGAATGGAAGATAAAGGAAGCTGGCAACAGAATGTGGTAAAGATTCTAGGGTAAAAAGGAAACGGAAGTCGCCTAAATTAGAAGCGTAAAGAGTTGTAAGTAATGGTTATATAATAGCATAAGTAAATTAAGATGCGTTTGCGTTATTGCTCGCTCTCTCTCTCTCTTTCGCTTCAGATCGCTCGCTCACTCGTTCACTAACACGTCCCAAATTGCGCTATCGTCAAAAAATAGAAATACGGATATAGATATAAGATTTTCTGTAAATAGGTGTAAATAACTGTAAATAGTAAGGATAAGACTTTATAAAACATGTAGAAGGAAGTGTTGTAAGGAATGGAAGTCATGTAAACTCTTAGGGGACACATTATGAATAGAGAAATGTTAAAAAACTCTTAACACAAAAAATTGGCTTTGATAAAAATATTTGATTATTGTATTTTCAATAAATTTTATAATTCGGAAATTTTCTGTCGGGAATTTTATTATTCGGCAATTTTAAATGTCGACAATAGTGACATTTCGGGAATTTTCCAATTTGGAAATTTTACAATGTCGGGAATGTTATTTTTCTGAATTTTTCAGTGGTCCCTTAAAATCTTCAAAAAATGTTGTACTTTTCCCCTCTTGAAAAGAAACTGAAAACCAGTTCGAAACGCGTCGATGCTCTATTATCGAAAATAAATTTAACATCTATGCTGGTAATTAAAAAAAAATTATCTTTTACCTAATATACTTTTTTGAAAGTTTTAAAATAAATTCGACTGAGTTTCTATTTAATATTTAACCTTTATAAAATTTTAATTACAATTTTTCGATAAATAAATGTTAAATTTTTCAGAATGTACCTGTAAGAAAATTTGTACATCTATTTGAATGAATATAGAAAATTTCAAATGCACAACTTTGTAACAATAATTAAAAAAATTAAAAAAGATTACATTAAAAAAACTGATATTTTTTATTTACTGAATACTCATTTTATTTTGTAACCTAATGCTCAGAATGTATTAAAAACCATCCTCGTACCACATGAACATTTTAAAATATAATTATTCTTAATTAGTAATAATAAATTTAAAAAATTTTATTTTTTAACATTTCCAATAAGCGCACGAACGGCAGCACAATGCATCACGCACAAGGTTCTCGACCAATCACCAATCACACACACGGCCATACCACGCTTAAAAACCCAGTTCTCGTCAGATCACTGAAGTTAAGCAGCGTTGGACGCGGTTAGTACTTGGATGGGTTACCATTCAAGAATACTGAGTGCTGTTGGCACATCGTGGGTGTGGTGAGCCTACACTTGTAGTTATTTATAACTACAAGAAAACTATCCACCTAGAAACACTACCCGAATCGGGTAGTGTCACGCCTACCCTGAAAGGGAAATGGCTTAATGGTATACACAGGCCTCCATTTCAATCACTGTGATTCTCTCACAGCGTGGCGTAAAAGGCGTCGAAAAGTTCGGAACGTTGAAGTTTCATGCATTCTGCAGCCTTCTTGTGTAATCTGCAGCCGCTTGTAGCAGGCGATTTTCAATTTTTTAGCCTCAAATTTCTCGCGCGTCGTGTTGTTTGTTTTGAAAGTGTCGCGTGTCACATAGTTTGTTTTGAAAGTATTTTCTAGTTTTGAAAGTGAAAGTTAATAAATTTAAGATAAAAAGTGGTGTCCAAAAACAATGCTCTTAGATAATTTTAAAACAATACTGTTTCATAATCAAAGACGATTTTCTCACAAATTCTCACGTTAACACTACACAGTTTAAGGTTACAAAACGCTGGTCGGCGCCACCTGACACTAGCCCGCTAAAACCCCGTGCACAGGAAGCAACTATGCGGATCCGTGTGCGTTTAAGCGTGTTCTCTCGTGCGTTATGACCATCGAAATATGAAATGGGCTTTAGAGAGAGAAAAAACATTTGAGGGTAGAACTGTCTCTTTCTCGATAAAGCTAATTGGTCGAGAGCATTTTCGATGGGTGGAGCTTGATGAAGCACAGGACCGTGCTTTGTATCGCGAATGCCCCACTAATGTGTTGTTTATAGTGTTCCTTTCAGAGTTTATTTAATTATAATTTAACGTGAATAAATATTAAAAATGGTGGCAGCCTGTGCAGTTTGTGGGCGTTGTAAAGATGTTTATGCAAGGATATGCTTTCATACGTAAGTAAAGTTATTGAATAGTAAAATCAAAAATGTATCCACAAAAACATAACCTCAAAATATGAAAGTATTGTACCTATGTAATACAAATTTTTGTTTTTTATATTATAGAAATATTTTTAATTGCATTTTAATGTTATTTTATCGCTAGGTTCCCATTAAAAGATGAGAAAAGTATGCAGGCCTGTTGTTCTGCAATGAATTTGCCTAGAGAAAGAGTGTCAAAGAATTCGAGACTTTGCAGCGTGCAGTTTTATTCATGACTTTATCAGAATAATCTTATTAAAAAACAGACTGATAGCAGGCCTCGGACTCATCATACTATTGACACTATTTAAAAAATGAGCTTTCTACAAAACAGTTAAATTTTCAACTAAATAGTTTAAATTTTAACTGAAAAGATGAATTTTCAACACAGAAGATTAATTTTCTTTAAGAAAAGACGAATTTTCAACAAATAACGTACATTTTTAACCAAATATTTGAATTTTTAACTGTTATTAGTTTATATTTCTTTCGTTTCTAAAATTTGTTAACTAAGTAGATGAATTTTTAAACTAAGAAAGATTAATTTTTGCCCAAAAATAGATTAGGTACATTTTTATTTCAGAGAATTAATAAGCAATAAAGAAACGAATTTTGTACAAAACAATTTGATTTTGTACCAAACAGTAATTGATTTGTTCCCTAAAAAATTTTTTTGCAGTGTTATCAGTTATTTGAACCTTGATTACCTCGCGCGATTTAGTGGTGCCGGTCGGTACGATACGCTCTCGTGATCGTGTCGGGATCACGTCGGATTTTTCTCGGCTCGGGATCGTGTTTTCGATACCCGTGATCGGTTTTCTTTCAGCTCGACCTTGGCTCGGAATGCGAATATATCGACTCGGGATCGTATCGGATTTTCGATACTCCTTCGCCAGATGTGTGTCTGCGACGTGGCGGTACACAGTGGGATGAAATGAAAAACGAGGTTCAAAATGACATTCAGAACGCAATAATGCACAGATTTTAGATTTTTTGTTGTTGAAAAATTCAGGAATAGATTTCCTAGAAAACGTTGAGAGTGGATATTTTATTTTGTTGTTTATTTAATTTTTATGTTATTGCAAACAGCGAAAAGTGGCGCTTTTTTGTATTTCATGTTCTATCTCCTAGACAGAATTTTTCTTATACTTCAAGTCACTTGGATTCAATGCACAGCGATATAAGAAAGAAGAAAAAAATTGTAACCTTGTAAAGCTAATAGTTATAAACAAATTTAATTAACAAATAATCGACATTGAGGAATATTTGTTTTCAAAGTATATTCCTGCTCTAAAATTGCTTGCTTTCATTGTTTGAATGCTACGTGGCCATCAAAATTCAAGACTGAATATTATTAATCAATTATATAAACAAATTCTGTAACCAAATGTACATCGCAGACATTAATAGGTAGAAACAAATCTTTTTTTCTTGTACTCAATATACAAGGTGTCCCAGACTCAAGTGTCCGGACTTATATAGCTGTATAAAAATAAAAATAAAATAAATCGCAAATTCCTTCTCCAAAAATCAGTTGAAGTTTTAGTTTTTGAGTTGTTAAATATTCAAGCTGGACCGATCAGGAGCGCGGTTCAAACAGTCGTGCGTAGGTAAGCATGAGTCTAACGCAGTATATTGAAGCGAGCGCCGAGGTGGGGTGAAGGTGTTCGCACAAGAAAATCCGTTGCAGTGGGCTGGTAAAGTCTCACGAACGTGCCGTCCGCGCACGAACACATGACGCCAACCAATCACGTGCAATCTGCCGTGCTGCTACGGTCTGTGGCAGCACTTACTGAAGTGCGTTGCGAACTAGTTTAAGTAGCGAGGTACTTGCGTGCGTTACCGCTCGGAAGGCAGTAGCACGACAGGTTGCACGCAATTGGTTGGCGTTATGAGTTTGTGTGCGGACGGCACGTCCGTGAGACGTCTCCAGCGCACTGCAAAGGATTTTCTTGTGCGAACACCTTTAGCGAGGGGAGAACAGCAGTCACCACACTACGTTAGACTCTCGCTCACGTACGCCAAATTTTTGAAAAGGAATTTTCTATTTATTTTTTTAAATTTTACACAGCCATATAAGTCCGGACACTTGAGTCTGGGACACCCTCTATAAAAAAAATGCACATTTTAGGCGTTTTTCAGCGAAACGAAATCAATTTTTCTTCTAATGTTGTTGCAATTATATTACCAATGATGTTTTCTAAACAAATTTTGTCATGCATTAATATTTCTTCATTTTTTGAACAAAATATATAAATTATTTTTCGACAAATTTTTTTCCAAACATTTTTCTTCAACAAACTTTTTTCAAAAATTTTTTTCAACAATTATTGCAGTTCAAGGTTCATCATTTTATTTGAAAAGTAATTTCTTTACTTGAAAATTCAACTATTTTTTTTAAAGTTCTTTTTCTTTAAGTAAAAAATTAATTTTTTAAATTCAAAATGTAACTATTTCGTTTTTGGTAGAAAATTTATCTTTTGGATCCCTGGGTCGAGGTCCCTCCCGGACCGACATCCAGTTTTGGAATCGGGACTGGAATGGCCTACGGCCCGTCTAGCGACCAAGAAAAAAAAGCTCGTAGCGACTCTATGGCTCTGTAGGAGGGCCATAGCGTCGTTACGAGCTTTTTGCACTATGTCTTTTTTGCACTGTGACTCTGTAGGAGAGACATAGGGAAAATCTGGGTCTTGAAACCGGAGACACTTATGTGGACCTATACAGTGATCCTGCGACCCAGGCTAATCTATGCGACTATGGTCTGGTGGAGCAGGGTCGAACTGTTCACTGTGAAGTTTCGACTGGAAAGAATCAGGGTACTGGTTCTGAGAGGCTTCACTAGTGCTTCGAAGTCGACACCCACGGTGGCATTGAGGGCACTAATAGGGTTAGAGCCCATCCATCTCACCATCAAGGCCGTAGCTGAGAAGGAAGCCTGGAGATTAAATATGATAAAAGGCGGAAGGATCTCGACGGTAGTGTGGAGCCCAAACGATATCGTGAGTAGGCCACCCTGATCATGCTTAAGGATAGAACGCTCATTCGCTATCTCTTCGGTTTACAGATGGCTCTAGGAATAAGGAGAAAGCAGGAACCAGTGTGTATCGTAGAAGGAGTGTGATATGAGTTTTATGTTCCACATTTCTTTTATCTAATATGACTATTGTGAAAAACTACTTAATGCCAAATTTTGGTTTTCCTTTCTTAAAACTCACGTCACAAGAAAATGAATTCTCAGTAAAATAAAGATTAACCTTAGTAATTACTTTTTAGTAAAATGCCTTCTACAATAGATAAGGTGCATCCTTAAATAAAAACGTGATGCTTAAATTAATTAAGTGATAACGAACGAAGGTGTTTAAAGGGATAGGTTAGATGCTAGTGAGGTGAATGATGTTTGGTCGGTGTCATCAATTTCAAATCAATCAGCTACCTAGCATCATTTAAATGCATTTCATTGTGCTTCTACGCATTCATAAGCATTCAGACAAAAATGTAATGTAAACGCATTGAAACATTTCAATGGGTTTCAATCAACTCCTTCTTACCGGGAAGGGTTTTGGGTTCACGTTTTGGCCCACAAGGGGCGCAACAAGATTACCCAAGCGTCAGGGGCTCTTGTGGTCTCAACCTAACAATAATGATAAGTAGGTCAATCGATTCGTCTCAAGGCAAAAACCTTTTATATTCTTGCATCACCATTGAATTATGTAAATGAAAAAAGTTTTACTATAAAAACCTGACTTTTAAAATAATATAAAGGGCTTAAAAAAGTGTGATAAATATTTCTAGCAATCCTTCGGTCAGTTTTGAGTATCCCCAACAGTAATAATTCGATCCTGAGCTATAGAGCTCCCACTAGTCATGCTAGGGAATTAAGAATAAAAACTTCTCAAAAGAAGTATTGTTGAGTTCCACTCCAGGTAGAGAAGACAAATTTGGCTTTTTAAAGTGGTCTAGAATACTCTTTAAATCCTGTCGGCATCTCGACAAAGATCTTCTTTAAGGTGCGACGTATTCATCGAAGAGTTGGATTGTTTGCCTCAATTTTGGTGAGTATATTTGAATGGTTTTGGAGCTCGGCATCTTAACTGCGTCGAGTGTCCCTGATTCTTTTGAAGCATCTCTGAAGTTCCCGATGTCCTAGATGTTCCTCAAAGTGGGGAACAATCCACCGAATACCAAACCAAATAATAATATAAACCAGAATCAGTCCTTAAAGTTAAAAATCCTTATAATTACAGCTTTAGTCGTGAAACTCCGTGCAGTTCCTATGTAAAATAAGAAAAGAAATAAATTGAGACTTTATGATTTGCAACAATTTTGCAACGTCATCCTATTTTTTGGTACATTTCAAACATTTATTTCTTCGTTCATTATTAATTATATGAACAAATATTATTATACCATTAAGCCATTTCCCTTTCGGGGTAGGCGTGACTCGCTCGGTGAGGAAAGTAGTAATGTAAGGAAGGAGGTATAGATTTTTTAGATTGATCTAGAATTCTCGTGTTATTTATTTAAATAACACGTTCGTTCCCTAAAACTGCTCCGACACAGGTTGCTGATCAATTTCTCTAGTGATCCCCCAAGTGAGGAACCTCACAAATTCGTCATGTGAGGCTCTCCATTCGGGCCCATTAGTATCTATGGTATTTTGTTTCAGGCTTCATTCACGAATTAGGGTCTCATTCACACATTCTAACCATTCTTTCCGCGGTCTGCATCTGGGCACACTGTCATTTATTTTACCTTGATACACTTGTTTCGTTAGTCATTCATCTTTCATTCTCTCAACATGCCCGAACCATCTTAACCGATTTCTTTCCCATATGTCAACTAGTGTCTCTTCTGCACCACATTCTTTGAGGATTATCTCGTTACCCACTTTGTCCATCAGTGTCTTCCCGCATATTATGCGCAGAGATTGCATGCCAATCGCGTTAATTTTACTAATATCCTTTTCATGACAGGTCTATGTCTCGCTACCGTATAGCACGGTCGGTACAAATATAGAATTATGTATTGTCATTTTAGCTTCATTTGTTATATTTTTACTTCTGATAATAATGATTCTGATAATGATAATAATTTACTTCTGATTATGCGCCTGTCTAACTCCCCATATATCTTTCCGTTCATATTGTTTTCTCACTCTTTCCTTTAAACACCATAATTTTTGTTTTATTTACGTTCATTTTGAGGCCCATGCTCTTTATGCTTGTATTCAGTTTGTTCAACATTCTTTGTAAGTCTTCGATTGCTTCTGCGATAACAACCTTGTCATCTTCGAATGCTAACTAACCTACTCTTACTGTTTCGAGATCCACACCTTTTTCATCGAAGAGGGCTATTCTTAGTAACTTGTCCGTGAATATAATAAATAGCCATGAAGACATAACGCATCCTTGTCTAACACCTTGCATAATATCGAACCAATCACTCAGTTTTTCATTAGCACTTACACTCGCTTAGCACTTACAATCGCTTTGGTACCAGTAAATTTTTTGTTTTTATTGCTTGTAGGAGCCATCCATTGACTCCGTACTATTTCAGGTCATTCCAATGTTTACTTCTATCCACCTTGTCAAATGCTTTTTCTAGGTCAACAAATGCACAGAAAACTTTTTTTCCTACTATCAAACTTTTTGCTGTGATCTGTCTTAAGCTAAATATTTGATTCGTACATGATCTTCCCAGCATAAATCCACTTTGGACTTTCCATATGTTTTCTTCTGTTATTTTCATTACCCTACGAATAAGTATTTTTGAGTATATTGTACTTACGGTACTTAATAAGCTGATACCCCTGAATTATTGCAGTTGCTTTTATATCCCTTTGCTTTCTATATTGGTACGACAATCGCTTTTTTCCAATTGTTTGCGAATTCTCCTATGTCGATACATAAATTCATCAATTTGCACAACCTGTGAGGTATGTACTCGCCACCGTATTCAAGCATTTCAGCGTTAATACTGTCTACGCCAGCAGCCTTACTGTTTTTTAGTTTTTTAATTATATCCCTAACCTCAGTGACACAGACTTCCTCAATTGAGTTTTCTAACGCATCATGTTCTTTATTGCAGTTCTGGTGCCCTATAGCTTCATTTCCTAATAATTCTTCAAAAGAGTCATTCAAAGCGCCTAGTACCCCACCTGTACCATATAGAATTTCGCCCTTGCTTCCTTCAAAGTTGTTTTGTATTTTCTTCTCTTCTTCTCTTCTTCTGTTCTGATTTTATCTTTACTTTCCTTGACTAGTCGTTTAACTTTACTCTTTTCGTGTCTGTAATCATTTTCAAGTCTATTTCTGTCCTCATCGCTAAGACCTGTGATGTTCAACGTTCTGTTGTACGCTTCTTTCTTTTCTTGTCGGGCTGCCTGATTTTCATCATTCCACCATGCATCTCCGGACGTTCTTCCTACAACCGCAGTACCACACACTTCAGTCGCACTCCTAAGTAAGACATCCTCGACCATACCCGATGCCCCCTCTATATTTTTATTATCTATTAGCGCCTTCCAAGTTACCTTATCTATGTGTTCGTTTGTCTTATTCTGAAAGTCTAATCGTACTTCCGGTCTGTGTAAATTCTCGATTCTGATTCGTGTTTTTTTTTTGTTTTTTTGGTTCTCTTTCTTCTCCATCCCTGACCTGAATTTATTTTGGAGACTAGAAGGTAATGATCAGCATTGCACTCAGAACCCCTCCAGACCCTTGTATCTTTTACTAGCTCTGCCTAAACCAAGTATTTGTAATAAATAAGCCCTTTTCTAAGCATAAGCTAACTAACCTGTCTCCGTTATAATTTTTTCTTCTTGGATCCCCGAAATTACCTAGCACCCTTTCTTTTCCCTGACGTTGAACGCCAACCCATCCATTCATATCACCTAGTAAAATGATTCTTTCATCATGATCGCAAATACTCCCTGAGATGCTGCTTCGCTCTTTCATTCATAATCAAGCCGACTCCTTGACTACCATGTGATTCACTATCTACTCCTGACCATATTTCAAATCCGCCTTCCAGCAATCCATTTTCTATGTTTCTACTTTCGCAGCACTTTTTCTTTGTTTCAGTTACACATAAAATATTTAGCTTCCCTGCGTGCATAGTTTCTCGTAATTCTCTTATCTTGAGATAATTCAACCCTCTAGTATTCCAAACACCCAGTCTCCATTCATTGCCTGAAATTTGACCTTTACATTAACCGTGTGCATGCCTTTCGTCAATCAAAGTTTTAGTCCATTCTAAGGCTATTGTGTTATTTGTGTTATTCATTGTTTAAATTTTACGCCCAACTACCACCTTTATGCGAGAAATTTATTTTGTGAGTCAAAATCATGTCCAAGTTAAGTAGTGATGGAAGTAAGATGGAAGTGGAACCGATAGAGTCATAGTTGGTTGGCCTTCCTCATTAATATTATACATTAATTATTATTAATTATTATTGTGCAGAATAATTTGCAGTTTCAGATGACGATAGACAGATAATCAAGACTGGCCCAGTACTGGGTCAGTATAGATTAACGGAGTCCAAGTATTGAGCGTATTTATTTATAGATTTATATATAGATATTTTCAGATGAAGCAATAATTAAATGACGAAATTCGTAAACCATTAAGACAAAAATTCCGTAATTATAATTATTTTTTATGCATAGTTAATTTTTGAATTAAAATTAATTTCATATTTGAAATAAAATTAAATGCAGGATTTATATGTAACGGAGATTTTACTTCATTCTTCTATCCCCTGGCGGACCGAACGAACGGAACGGATACGCTACAGCGCATCCTTATAGTATCCACATCATTTCCTCTCCGTATCATGCAAGAAAAACTCATTAAAAAAGAAAGATTAACATTTCACTTGTTGAAATTCGGATTCTACGTGAAATTTTGAGTTAAAAGGTCACAGAGTAATCGCGATAGTTTTTCTTGCAACATTAAAAACTTTAAAAAAATATTATACTTATCGATAACGTGCGCTGAAGGCCACTTCAAACGCATCGTCGTTCAGTAGCAGTTAATATGCGTTATCCGTCGACGATGCGTTTGAAGTCGCCTTCAGCCCACGTTATCGATAAGTATTATATTTTTTTAAAGTTTTTAATGTTGCAAGAAAAACTATTGCGATTACTCTGTGACCTTTTAACTCAAAATTTCACGTAGAATCCGAATTTCAACAAGTGAAATGTTCATCTTTCTTTTTAAATGAGTTTTTCTTGCATGATACAGAGAGGATACGATGTGGATACTATAAGGATACGCTGTAGCGTATCCGCTCCGTTCGTTCGGTCCGCCAGGGTCTGAACATGGAATAATTATTTTAATAAGAAGAAATAAAAATATATATGTAGAACTCTTTCCCTGGAGGAGCAGAACTCTGATTAGATGTTCTGGAACTGTTAAAATGTTTAATTCCAAAATTTTGGGTCAATTTGAAGTGCTGTAGCTTTCTGGCCAAATCTTCTATAGTTCTCTTCCGGAGGGGAATACAACTCTGATCAGAACTCATGGGACTGTTAAAACTTTAAATTCTAAATTTATGGGCCACTTTCAGCTGTTGTAGGGTTTTGGGTTCTGCGTTGATCGAAAAGTGTTATACGAGTGTTTTTATAGAACATTTTATTCAACATTTTGGTGTCACTTTGAACTGAAGTAGCTTCTTTGATTTTTAATTGACCGAAGAGTGTGATACGAGTTATTTTATAGAACTCTTCCGGAGGAACAGAAATCTGTTCAGAACTCCTGGAACTGTTGAAATAGTACATTTCCGGCTGGGAAAATAACTCTGATAACAACTTCTTAAACTGTTAAAATTTGTAAATAAAACATTGGTGGGTTTAAACTGCCCTAGATTCTGTTACGGGGTTAGGAAGTTTGATCACATCGCGCCAGCTCTTCGCGATTCAGGATGGCTTAAGATGGACCAAAGATGGGTCGTGCAGCTCGGTGTCCTCGCCTCTAAGGCAGGCCTGCCCAAGTAGGGGAAAACTGCTCGTTCACCACATGTTCGAGTTCCACCACCACGTCCCTCTTCACAGGTCCAGAGGCTTGGGGGATGGTCGCTGTCGTGAAGTTGAATGAATAGAGGTCGGTGGTGGTGTTAAATTCCCATCTGGCAAATGAGCAGTTTTCCCCTACTTGGGCAGGCCTGCTCTAAGGCGCTTCAAACGGCTGTCAATTTCGTCACTGCCAAACTGCGTCTAAACGGATGAACTGTTGAACGTAATATTTAACCACATAATCTAAAGGCAAATATATTGGTTTGTTCAGAAAGATTTTTTCCGAAAATTTTCTTGTTGTTGTTTTTTGTAATTGAAAATTATTTCCTTGCGTATTTCCTTGCTTGAAATTGGCGCCCGGTATACACTACACGGTAGCATACGGGCGGGGTGGGCAGGAGCGGCAAGCGGGGGACTCGCCTGTGTGCCCAAGTTACTCACCATTCACTATGGGCTATGCACGAAGGAATAGTAAGGAGTAGTATCCCTGTAAGTGGGGAGTGGGACGAGCGAAGTCCAAGAATTCGTTAATGCTTTCCACGAATGACAACTTGAAAGCCAAATCGTGCACATGCGCACTGGCGGTTGCCATGTCAACGATCTCAACACGCGTTAGAAGTTTTGAAATTGTGTATTGAACGAACATAAACAAACGAACATAACCTACATATGCATAGAGATGTCAAAATATAACGTAGGGGAGTGGGTATAACACGTGACTGCGAAAACAGCTCTCCCCATGTGCGCGATTTGGCTTTTAAGTTGTTATTCGTGGCAAGCATTAACGAATTCTTGGACGTCGCTCGTCCCACCTCTGCTCCCCAAACACATAGGGTGATACCACTCCTTACTATTCCTTCGTGGGACTATGCAATGACTGTATTCGTATGCGCATTCATTATCAAGGGGCGATTTACCAAAAGAGATGTATTTGCAACAAAAAAGTTTTGAACTGTGAAACATAAAGCTTGCAAAATTTGTAATTTAACATTTTCAAAATTTTGAAGATATTGAATTTTTAACATTTACAGTTTACAGTTGACCACAAAATGATCTGCGTCAAGGAAAAAAATCATTTAAACGTATGCCTTCCTGTATTAATTTAATTAAAGAAAATTAACTTTGTTATAAAGAAATTAGAGAACAAAAGTTATATCTTGTTTACTTGTCACATTTAAATGCATCGAGCTAATATTTTCAGCAAAAAATAAAAACAATATATTATTCACTAAAAATTATAAGACGTCAAACATATATTCTTCATTGTTTATAGCAATTTAATAAAGAAACACGAAATCAAGGCATTTTTAATCAGATAGATATAGCCAACGGCGATACCACTCTGGAAACACCAGTTCTCGTAAGATCACTGAAGTTAAGCATTGTTGGGCGCGGTTAGTACTTGGATGGGTGACCGTTCAGGAATACTGCGTTGCTGTTGGCCCGTCGTGGGTGTGGTGGGCCCACATTGGTAGTAAATATCCACCTAGAAACACTACCCGAATCGGGTAGTGAGGCAATGAACTTTCGAGTTCAAGCTGCTAATCAATTTTTTTTTTTTTAGATATAGCCTTTTAAGCAGAATCAATAACGTGTACGTTGCCCATGTGTCATCTTGTTGTACTTTAGATTTAAGCGTCAATTGTTTATTGTTGAGACAAAGTTAGTAACAAACTTATTATTTGAGCATTTTTCAATACAGAAATTTTGTTTCTTTTTACCAACAGAATCAACTGCAAACATCTCAGAGATAGTCCATGCTATGATGATTCACAGTTAAACAATAATTTTACATTATTCACCCAAATTTGATAAACAAATGCATGTCTTGCCTGTTTCCCAATATATTAGCTTCGTTTTTTTAGCAGAATCTACTACAACTATTTTACCAATAGCCTGTTGCTGCGATAATTTTCAGTTAGGCAATATTGCACATTGTTTAAACAAATTTAATAAGCAAAGTTTCTCTTTTGAAATTGTTCATTAGATAAATAATCTTCGTTTTTTCAGCAGAGCCAATTCATAGTATGTTGACAACGTCTTTTGCAGTTATATGTGCTTTGCAATTTGATTATATGTGAATTTTTTGAATGAATTTAATAAATGAATGTATTATTTGTACATTTATTTTTTTTCTATATAACCAGTATGATACTGGGATTACTGATACTGGTATAATTGCAAAAGACATCACGAAGATACTAGCAATTGACTCTGCTGCAAAAAAAACGAAGCTTATCAACTGAAGAAAGACCAAGAAATACTTATGCTTATTTTTGTTTGAATAGTGTACGATTATTGCTTAAACCTGACTTGTCATAACAGCAGACAATTTCTGAGATGTTTGTGGCTGATTCGGTTGAAAACAAAAAATTTCTTCATTGAAAAATACTCAAATGATTTACTTCTTAACTACATTTGTTTAAACAATAAACAATTGATACCTACGTTTGAAGTAAAACAGCAAGACACATTGGCAACATACTAATTGTTGATTTTGCTGACAAAATGAAGCTTATCTACTGAAAAATTGCCACAAAGCGCAAATCATAGCAAAAAGCCATTGGGGAAATATTTATAGTAGATTCTGCTAAAAGAAATGAAAATACAATAATTCATTGAGAAAGAGCCAAGCAATGATTTTGTTTATTAAATTTGTTTGAATAATGTGCTATTAGTGTTTAACTGCGAATCATCCCTGGTGGAAAAAATTCTCTGCAAATTCTCTGCAAATTACTTCATAATATCCCTGCAATAGCTCTGCAAGTCCTCTGCAAACGTCTCCTGCATTACTGCTTAAATTGAAACACTTTAGCATAAATGCAGAAGAACTCTGCATTACTCTTCTTCAAAAAATGGTCTGCATTCTCATGCATTGCTCAGCGAGTTTTCTGCAAAGAATATCCGCAAATACTCTGTAAAACTCTCTGCTTTACTGTTTAAATTGAAGCACTTCAGCAAAAATGCAGAGATGCTCTGCATTACTCTGCGGCAGACAATTCTCTGTATTGTTCTGAAAATGTTCGTAGAATTCTTGAACGGAACAGTAGTTTTAGCAACGAGAATCTTCAAATTTGCGAAAATAAAGTCCGTTAAAAACAAAGTGCGCCGTCGTTTCCAACACGAAAAATAAAGATTCCGATTTCTATGGAGGGGCGGATTCCACATTTAACCCACTTTGTATATCAGAAGGAAGGAAGGAAAGGACGGACGGAGGACACACGAGAGACACATTCTTAACTTATTGTAAACACATAGCCTAACCTAACATATATATACATACATACATACATATATATATATATATATATATATATATATATCGCGTTTACAGTTCGTTTAAAGGATCCCATCAGTCTTTCCCAACATCCTCCCATATGAGGAGACGCTGGAGGGATAAAGTTCCATTCGATTTTAAACCTTGTCATATCTTCTTTCATTTGTTCATGGTTGATGTCTTCTAAAGCATTTAGAAGTTCTTGATTGGCTGATTTGAAATTCGTTCCATTGTCAGACCACAACTTTTTAATCCTGCCTCTTCGGGCTATAAATCTTCGTATTGCCATAATGCATGAATCCGTTGTCGATGATCGGGCTATTTCTACGTGAATTGCACGAATTGTAAGACATGTAAAAAGTACACCATATCGTTTTTCGATTCTTTTACCTACTTTAACGTACATGGGACCAAAGTAATCCACTCCGGTTGCCGTAAAGGGTTTTTCATGAATGTGAAATCGTTCTTTTGGTAGAAGTCCCATTTGAGGTTGTACAGGTTTTGATTGCCTTTTCTTGCAAATCATGCAATTTAAGCAAATCTTTTTTACGCAACTACGTATTTTCGTGATCCAGAATGATTTTCGCAGCTCGTTGATTACTGTCTCAGTACCTTGATGTCCGTTCTCCTCGTGATAATGTTTTATCATCGCTTTAACATATGGATGATTTCCTTCTAAACAAATCGGTCTTTTCGTTAGCATTTCCAGACAATCTGCATGTTCAAGTCTTCCTGATATCCTCAGTACTCCAAGTTCTTCATCGAGATATAGGTTGAGACTATTTAGTTTCCCATTCTTTTTCACTTTTTCGTTAATTCTTTTGCTTTGATGTTCTGAAAGTCCTGTGGAAAGCATTGTTTCTGAACAGATTTCCACCATTTTTGCTCAGCCCATTCCAATTCATTAACTTCTAATGAAGTAAAGTTTCGATTTTTTTCAGGTAGTCTTGCGTTATAAATAAATCTCTTCACCCACGCTGTAATACGTAAAATCCTTTTCCACGTAGAGTAGGACTTAATTTCCGGAAGAGAATCATCGATGCGTTCAATTGTTACAACATTAATTATTTCTTCGTTGCTGTCCTTTCTCGACGATGAAGTTTTAGGCCATTGTTCTTCTGGCAACCTCAAGAATTCTCGACCTTTGAACCACCTATTATTGCTGTCAAAATTATTCGCTGCGAAATCTCTTGTGCAGTCGTCAGCCACATTTTTATCTGTTGGAACCCAGTGCCACTCGTCGAGATTGGACGACTCTAAAATCTCACCAATTCGAGACGCTACAAAACATGGAAGTTTATTTTCAGTTTGCATCCATTGAAGAACTGTCCTATTGTCGGACCAGAAATGTCTTGAGTTAATTGTTGACTCAAAAGCTTCTCCTGTTACCTTTGCGAGTCTAACACCTAAAACTGCTGCTAACAGTTCCAGTTTTGGTATCGTCAACTCACGTAAAGGAGACACTCTTGCTTTTGAAGCTACTAAAACAACGTCAACTCCACTTTCATCTTCAATTCGCAAATACACCGCCAATGAGTACGATTCTTCACTGGCGTCACAAAAAGTGTGAAGCTGAACCATTGTTGCGTCCTGCAGTTTTGATGAATACAATCTGGGAATTTTTAAATCTTTGATTCTCATTAATTCTTTCAACCATCTTTTCCATGTATTGAACATTTGGCAAGTTATTGCATCGTCCCAACCAATATTAGCTTTCCAAATCCCTCGGAGTAAAATTCGTACTTTAATTGTAATTGGCGATAGTAGCCCTATTGGATCGAAAACCGACATTGCTACTTTCAGCACCTCCCTTTTCGTAGGTATTCTTGAACATGTTATAATTGCTTTGTCTATTTGTGAGAAGTTCAGGGAGAACATAAGTTCGTCTGTCGTCGCCTTCCAAATAATTCTGAGTACTCGCTGTCCATTGTTGGCATCCATGGTAGTTAGCATATCTTCAGCCACGAGATGTTTGGGAATTTTCTTCAAAACTTCCATAGAATTACTAACGAAATTTCTTAATTCAAATCCTCCTTCTGCGTGGATAAATATCACTTCTCGTATTAGCTTTATTGCGTTTTCTTCAGTTTCTGCTCCATGAATGTAATCGTCTACGTAATGATTTTTCATGATGGCGTCTGCTGCTTTTGGGTATACTTCCTCGAATTGCTTGGCGTTGTAATTTTTAACAAATTGTACTAGGAATGGAGACGATGATGCTCCAAATAACATAGCTGTCATTCGATATACCTTGGGTCTTTCATCTGTCTTTAAATCCCGCCAAAGAAAGCACTGTGTGTAACTATCTTCATCAGCAATCTTAACTCGATGAAACATCTCACGGATATCAGCTGTGAAGGCTATCCTGTTTGCTCTAAATTTGATCAAGATGGTAAATAGTGATATTAACTAATCTCGTCCAGTAAGAATAAGATCATTCAAACATTTTCCATTTACCTTTGCAGCTGCATCATGAACAAGTCTTACTTTTCCAGGCTTATTCACGTTAATTGCTGGAAAATGAGGAAGAAACCATTTCTTATTACGGTTCTCGATTTCTTCTGGACTGACAAGTATTGGGTAATCCTTTTCTTCTAATTTTTGAACCTCGGCACAGTAGGCACTTCCAAGTTGAGTATCCTTTTTCAACTTAGTTTCTAAACATTTTAGTCTGTGTAAAGCCATCTTCTCACTGTCTGGAAAATCAGGTTGATCCGACTTCCAAATTTGTTTAATTTCGTATCTTTTTTCGATATTTTTAATAGATGACGTGGCAGTCTTGATGGATCTCTCTTCTTCGATGGTTTGACCTTTGTTGAATTTTGAGGCAGTTATTCCGAAATTTTCCAGCGTAAAATATCTCTTAACCTCTTCATGTAGGTTCTCTTCATTCATCGAGCAACACAGAAGCGTGACTGCAGGATTCTCAAATGCGTGAACTTCTTTTGATGATGATTCAACTGGACCATGAACTATCCATCCAAGCTTTGTTTTTGAAATAATTGGTGTGTTTTCTGAAGGTTGAATTATTTCTCGAGACACAAGGAGATCAGCATTATCTTGACCAATTAGAATTATATGTTTCCCTTCTTGCGACATTGAGATATTCACATTATTTAGATGTGGATATTTAGCTTTCAATTTACTAATGTCCCATTTTTGTTCGGGCAATCCTAAGTCTTTCACTGTTCTAATTTTTTTAAGTTTGAAAATATTGTTAGAATGAATGCCTGAAATTTCGGCGCTTTCAATTTTTGATTTATTATCATATCGATAAATTTCGCCTGCCCATTTGCAGCACAGTGGAGAATTTGGACCGTCTAAACCCATCTGCTGTGCGAAATCTTCGTCGATGAGAGTCGTGGTGCTTCCATCGTCTAGGTAGGCGAAACTGGAAAAAACACCTTTAGGCCCTTGAAGTTGAACTGGAATAATTTTCAAGATCACTCCATCTTGAACTTCATATGTTGCATTGATATTTGCTATTTTTGCATCTTTATCATTGGTCATTTTATGCAACATTCGATGATGAAATCTTTCGCAATTGTTGATTCCACAAGCCTTTCTTTTCTGACATTTTTCGACATGTTTGTGAAGACAGCAAAAGCACACTTTCACTTTTTCCGCCATCTTCCATCTTTGTTTAATGTCTGCTTTCTTAAAGGCTGGGCATGATTCGAGAGTGTGAGATCCATCGTTGCAAGTTTGACAAGATTTCGGATCATTGACCTTTCGTCCTTTAACCTCTCTCATACGTGCTTCTGTTGTTAAATCTTGACCAAAAGAAATACATGAATTTTCAGTCGATGAAGAAATTCTTGAAAAAACTTCAGCCATTTTTCGGGTCCATTTGGAAAATTCGTCCAAAGTTGCCGAACTTGGCGAAATTTTATTATCAACGAGGTGACTTCCCCATTGAACTGATAAATGGAGTGGTAATTTATTTACAAGGATTGACAGTAAACTTTTCTTGCTGACGAATTCGCTGTGAATATTTTCTATTGCAGCTACGATGTTCCTTACTGAACAACTAAAGTTGTCAAAGTCTTCCAATTTTTCAACTTTTTAAATCTTTTTGGCTGTCGCAATTATTTCTGAAACGATGCGTTCTGGTTTTCCGTAGATTGAATCTAATATTTCAATAATCACATCCGGATTCTTGGATGTGACCAATAGCATTTCCACTTTCGATCTTGCTTCTCCAGTCAAACTTTTCTCTAGGCGAAGAATATTTTCTGCAGGTGAAAATCCACATGAATCAGATGACAACTTATACCGTGATATGAATGCTGGCCAATGTAGCATTGAAGATCCATCAAATTGTCCTAACTCGCTTCCGATTGTTTGACGGGCGAGCATCCGACTTACATTTCTAGTTAAATCTTCCACTCCGTTATTCGTTTCAAAAGTTTTAATTTTTGGAGATTCTGAAAATAACTCTTTTCTTACGTTTTCCAAATCTTCTTTCCTTTCTGGCCCATCAACGCCTTCTAACCAAGATTGAATTTCGGATCTCCTGTCAAATTTTAAACTGCATTCACTTCGTCTATCCAGATGCAGTTGTTTTTCTTTAGCTCTAATAACATCTTTAGGTACGGAACCATCACATATTAAATCGTTGATTTCCATCTCCAAAGCTAAAATGTTTTCCTGGCAGGTTAAAACTTCCTCCTGTTCGATAACAAAATTTTTCTTAATTTCTAATTGCTTACGTGCGAGATTAAATTCAATTTCTAAAGCAGATTTGTGTGAAAAATTTGAGTGTATACTGACATTAGAAGCTCTTGACCTTGTACATAATGAATTTGATTCGTAATGTCGTATCGTGGTTAATGGTCTTGTTGATTTTTCGACCATGAGAAAATCCACTATATTTTTTACTAACGAATCTGAATTCCTACTCACTTGAAATAAATTTGCAATTTCTAATAATCGACTTGAAGATACCAAGGATTCTACAGCTTTTATATGATCTAGATACTTTTGATCGTTCTTTTCAAAATTGAAAGTGTCAAACTTACGGATATTTCTTCTCACAAAATTTCCTCTCGCTAAGTTACCGTAAAGAATTATGTGGATGTCTTGAAGGAATTGAATGGAATTTTGCTCTAGAATTTTCTCCAGATTTCCCAAATCTTTAAAGGTGCGTTTTGCCATTTTGACCTGTCAGTAATCGTAACTAATTTGCTTTTCCGCAGATAACTCCACAAAGCAGATTTCAGGATTTCCCAGTATTTCCTTAGCGCTGGATTCTGATTCGACTCGAAGGACCATTAATATGTTGTCAAAAATAGGCACACACGTCTTTAAAAAAAAATAATCAATCCTTTATTCACACTTCAGACTTTTTTATAAATTCAAAATTATGACATAAAAACAAGAATCAATAGAATGAACTCATCAACATTTTATATATGTTCTTTGTTTTCATTTTCCATTCATATTTAAAATATTAGTTGACACACACACACACACACACACACACACACACACACACACACACACATATATATATATATATATATATATATATATAATGCACGCAACGCTCTTCCCTAACGCAGAATATCGCACGCTGGGGGTATCGGTCGAAATGGTCCTTATATACTAACCAAGAAAATTCTTACCGCTTGTGAGAAACGACCAGTGCCGGACCAAAAGCTTTTGGTGGCCCGAGTTTATTTAATTTTCTTACTTGAGCCGGGATATTTTTCTAACATTTATCACAGAAATGTTGTATAATAACTAGGGGAGAGTTGGGTATAATGGCGGGCTTTGAATTGAATGTCCTATAAATTATAATGTGATTTTGATGTGGTGCATTTTTTAAGGTCAAGCTCATATTATCGGCGAACACGTTTTATTACTCAAATGCTGGTTTAATTTCAACAATATGAAGATTTTAGAGTAAAAAGTATACAATATAATGATTCTGGTTGTAAAGAAAATACCTTGAAATGAAGAAGAAATAGGTTTCAAATATTCAAAAATCTCTTATACTTGAACACTAAATTTATGAAAGATTTCACAATTTGAAATTATTACGATTTATTTGTTCAAAGTTCAGATCTTGGCAGAAATTAAGAAAAAATCAGCACAGTTTTGTAGAAAAATCGATTATCTTCGACGGTAGATAAACCCAAGAAAATGTTATTGTTTACACTTTTTTCCCAAAATTACTGAAAGAGTGGTCAAAAATATTTCAACCTAATACTAAATATTTGATGCAAAAATGTTCTATCTTTTACCCTATCTTGAGAAAAAAAATGCAAATTGTATCATTATGAAAATTAAATGATTCATTTTTGAATTTGTGAAAAAAATGTTTAATATGAAATATTTGCTTTTCAAATTAAGGATCACACAAAACAAAACATACAAAAGTTATAAGAAAATTTAAAAAATGTATGGATAAAAAATCTGCTATATATGCGTTGATTAAAAATAGTATAACAATTATTAAAATAAATACTAACATGAATAAAAAGTAAAGTATGGAAAAAAACTTCTAATTGAAAATTTGTCAGAACAAATATATAATTTGATCTGCTTTGATGTTGACAAAATGACGAAGACAATTTTTGGAAAAATTCATTTTTTCGACCTTTTTGAATTTTGAATTTTTTACCCTAAAACTAATAATTTTAAAATGTGGTAGCCGCTGGACCGGGAAATGAGCAGGATTTTTATAAAACCGGAAAACCGGAAAACGACCGTGAATTTAGTGGTTAAACAAATGTAAACGTCCGATTGAAGCTTTATAAACTATTTTCAATTTTAAAATAATTTAAAATGAATAAACTCATTATCAGACTCTTTTATTCAATTTCAAATTACACACGTTCAAATATTGTTTCAGTTTTAAATACTCCATTTTAACCCATTGCGAATTACAATATTCCTGCAAATCTCGGTAAGACCTAGCGTGCAGAGAAATTGTAGAAAAATCAGAGCTTCCCTGCATTTGTCTGCAAATTTTTCTCTCTACATGGTACTTTTTCCTTCAAATCTCCGTTACATCTAATTTGCAGAGAATTTGCAGAACAAATCATACTTCGTCTGCTTCTTTCTGCAAGCAGTTCCTCTCGATAAATTTCTTCTAAGTTTCTTCTAAAGATTTCCTGCAAATCTCGGTAAGACCTAGTTTGCAGAGAAATTGTAGGAAAAAGCAGAGCTTCCCTGCATTTGTCTGCAAATGTTTCTCTCTACATGGTACTTTTTTCCTGCAAATCTCCGTTACATCTAATTTACAGAGAACTTGCAGAAGATAGACAGAGAAATTTCGAGATTCTCTGCATTTCGCTGCAAATAATTTTTCTCTACATACTAATTTTCACGCAAATATCTGTCAGACCAAATTAGCAGAGAAATTGGGGAGTTTTGCAGATAAAAGAAGGAAGATTTATCTGCATTTATCTGCAAACTTGATTGCAGAAAGGCCGCGGGAAAAATACAGGAAGATTTTTCCACCAGGGATTATAACAATAGACTATCTGTAAGGTTGTTGTAGTTGATTCTGCTGGAAAACCGAAATTTCTATATTTAAAAATGCTCAAATAAAGAACCTGTTACCTACATTTGTTTCAACAATAATCAATTGGTGCCTAAGTCTAAAGTATAACAGGAAGACACATATGCAACATACTGATTATTGCTTCTGTTGCAAAAAACGAAGCTTATCTACTCAACCATGGCCAAACAATGAATATTTATTACATTAGTTTAGATGATACAAGATTTTTGTTGCAGTGCAAACTGTCACAGCAGAAGGTCATTGCGCTTTATTTTTGATTTGTTTATCAAATTGCTATAAACGCTATAAACAATTAGGAACTGATGTTCGACGTCATCTAATTTTAAGTTAACAATATTTTATTTCCATTTTCTCTTGAACATATTCGTTGGAAATTAAGAAGATATACCTTTTCTGCACTGATTGGTTTGAAACAATTTTTTGAATTATTACACTAGACTGCTGGACATAATTTTTTATATGTTTTTCCTTCGACGTGGACGTTCCCGGACGTGGACTTGGGAACACAGGCGAGTCCTCCGCTTGCCGCTTCTTCCCCTCGCCAAGCATATACTACCGTGCGGAGAGTATTAAAGAGAGTGGAAGGTGATCGTACATGTAACGATCCGGGATAATTTTGGCGCGAAAATGATTAATTTTTGAAATTTAATTATTAGTAATTAGTGATTAGTGAGTTCGTTCCACAACAAGGGTAAAAACCCTCCTCGGCCGGTTTCCGAGTTGGCGAAACCAACGATGAAACAAATTGTCCAGGTCCAAATATTATTACTATAAGTTTAATTAAAATAACATTTTAATTATTAGAAGTACTTTGATAAGGAAAAATTCTAAGTCCAAATTGACATACATTTTGAGAGAGCAAAACACAGATTCTGCGTCGCGAGTCAGTCAAAATCTGATCTCGAAAATCGATGTTGCTCGCGGGCTACCGGACCGCGCAGCGATCCATGGATCTCCCGCGCAATCCTACTGTCAATCATATTGATACTTCCAACCAATCAGAATTCAGGTTTACACCGCAGTAGTATAGGACAACTATGGGTCGCTGTTATGGGCGTGGCCTGATCCCCCTCTCTACCCCGCACCCTGCGTCTGGCGCCGACGCGTCACAGCAGATAAGAGGGACTAGCCGAGATTTGTCTAGTTGGAGAGGGGAAGAGAGAACCCCGTACTGGAAAATTCTGGGTCTAGTAACGTCACCCATGGAGTTCCCAAACGTGAAAATGGAAAAGGTAGAGGAGTGGAGATAGGAGATTCCCGACTCGCGAGTTCAGGGCGTTGTGACGTAATAATGTTGGGGTTTCCCAAGAGAAAAAGATACTGAAACGATTTTTAATATTTTTAACTAGAAAAGTAATATTTTAAATTAAATGACTTTAATAAACAAAATTTAATGTTCATTTATAAGTGAAATAAGTTTATAAAAATAATTATCTAAAATAGAGGAAGGGTAAATAATAGGAGTAACAGTTTTTTGTTAAAACCTATGAAAATAGATTTATGCAATTTTTGTCAAAAAAAACCTTACATCGAAATAAACCACCTAAAACTGTTTTATATTTCAGGAAAATCTAAACCTATCTTAAGAGTTAAATATGCATACAGAAAAACTAAAGATTATTTTATAACTCATGACATTTTCGTAGTCTGGGATACCGATAATTTTGAACTTAAAATTTCCAACTCCTTCTTCCACACAAACACACATACACACTTATACATACAAAAACGTGCATGGTTAATCATATATTATAAACTAAGAATATGCATATATAAAAACTAAAGATTATTTTACAAACTCATAACATTTTCTTAGTCTGGGATACCGATAATTTTCAACTTAAAATTTCAAACTCCTTCTGACACACAAACACACATACACACTCATGCATCCAAACACGTGCATGGTTAATCATATATTATAAACTAAGACGATTAAAAAAGAGAGAGAGAGAGAGAGAGAGAGACGATGCGAACACACGAATGACTCATAAAACTATAGATATAAAATACGTATACCTTACTTATAAAAGATATAATGTAGCGAGTTGTGACGAACAAGATTGAACGCAAGATGCAAGATGCGTATTCATTACCCCACGATCATAATACCCACCTGGAAGCACGTCTTTTGGTTTTCGCAAAACGCTAGACTCTATTTTACGTTTATTTAATAATCTTTTGTGAAAATTCACGACAATACGATCATTTTCTAAAAAATTAGCCGTAAAAAGTTTGGTAAACTCGCGCAAAGAATAACCATTACACATATGATGAAGAAACATAACACAAGACTGACCACACACATCCGAAGACACTCTTTGTAATTGCGTTGTATTCCACCTGAACAAGGTGCAATTTGCTCGCAGGCGATAAAGATGTTGAGGGATAAGAGACGGCAATTCATAGCTGTCAAAGTACGTTGCTCGTCCATTTTTACTTACATGCATGGCAATCCAGTGCGATCCAGGTTTCTTTGCCCCGTCAAGGTTTGCAACTATACAGGCCGGTCTCATCCAGATTTTCGGAATTCGATCCGCTGGAAACACCCCAGCTGTACACGCTGGTATAGTCCGTGTTACTTGAAGAACCTCCAAACTGTTAATCCTTTTTTCCCGGATTGGCAAGCGATGGTAAATTTGGTAACAAGTGATTTACTTCACGTGATGTAGATTGCTCACTGATTTTGTCCACTGACCTTTCAATGTTGTCCACACCCGTCTGCAATGTCACCGACTCTGGTAGAGGTTTACTGATTGTTAAAGTTTTGATTTTATTGATTGAAGACAGGCTCTGATTACGGTTGGGTATATTGCGAAGCATCACTTCTTCTTTCCTCTGATCCTGCAACCAATTTTTTAGTTTAAAAGCATTGTTCAGAACACATGTGAAGATTTCTCCCTTCTTTACACCATGATGGAAACAGTACTCGTTGGTAATAATTAATATTTTGAAAGCAGGAAATGTTAATTCCTCTAAATTGACAATTTGCCTACTCATAATATTTTACAAAAGTTTAGCTTTTTCCCGCCCACGTGTGTATATCTGGCCTGCTGTTTTGGCGACTTTTCTGAGGTTTGAGTGCAAATGCTTCACTGGGACGTCTCCCTCGAACCACTTGATTCCATGATTATAACACGTGAGCCAATTGTTTCGTTGTCTTGTTCGATTAGGCAGGTCTGAGAAGGGAGGTTGTGGTGCTGATATCCAGTGGGCAGTATAATTTTTATCCACAGCAACTAGAGCCACTTCTTTGGCGATAAACTGATCTTCGAGACTTCGGAATCCTTGAATATCTATCACGTAGTCCATATCCCCTTCTTGGTAAGAAAGTTTATGTGATGGTAGAGTTGACGACAAAGATTCTGGTATTGAGATAAAACGAGAGACCAGTACAAGGCAACTAATCAACGCGACAGTTTCCGGTGTAATGACCGCTGATTACAGCTCGCATGTTTACTTAGGACTGATGCTGCTCGTCTGAACAGGTGTTGCATAGAGCAAAATGATTTATAATCACAGATACTGAGAAGTGGACGTTATATCTTATCCTACAAAGTCAACAATAACTTGTCTGGACGCGTCTATTTCTAAAACGTTATCATATTCAGCGTAAACAATGCAGTTTATCGTCTTGACAAGTGCTTCCTCGAATCTTACCTGGACACGTGGACTACCATGTTTCACAAGATTCCAGTGAGAATAACAGTTTGCAGATAGGTCAGGTGTGAGGTCAAAAGCAAAAAGACAGTAACCATTACCGTAATCATAACGATCAGTGTCATTACCCTCATTTAGAAAATGAATACCAGTTCCAGAAAATAGAGTGTGATAACCGTCAACATATAGAAGCTCTGTCGTAAACTCTGGTTGTAATGGTTTTGAGGGAATTTGCGTGCCATCAACGTAGAGAGATAAAAAGTTAATTTTATAATTTTTAAAATTAAATGGGTTTAGGTCCTTATTACGTTAAATGCTCTATTCTCCACAAAACCGATGATTATTCTTTTAGGTAGCTGTCCGAGAATCACGTTGTCTAGAGTATCGCCGTTCCTTGAGAAAGAGCTTTTGTGTGTCCAAGTAGAACTCCTGGGCTTATTTTGCACCTTCGAACTGAAAGACTCGCTTCCATGATATGTAGACTGCACTCGTTGGTGGGATCCATAAGGCAAAAAGAGTGCAATGCAAATGTCCGATAAGGTCCACTGTCTTGCCTGCACCAAAGAATCCTCCACGTATGTCGAAACCTGTACGCTCTATTGATAAATCTTCCATTTTTCCCGCAGTGTCGGTATACCACAGGACGCTTGTCAGATGACTCTTTTTTGCGGCTGGTCCATAATTGAGTAATGTTTCGATGTTTGCTCGGTACGCATAAGCATTGTTTGGTGGGAATACGAGTTTTTGATTGAAGTACACGTCCACCTGATTGAACATTGAGTGAAGTAGATTCTTCACTGGTGCCACTTTGTCCAAATTTGCAGCATTTGCTGGGGGTTATTTCTGGGGCTTGCACTTTGACTTTTACACTGAGCATCGTGTATGGGAGATCGATGTATTCTTCGCCGTGACCAGGGATAACGAATTCTATCGGAGAATCGTCCGTCAGGGAGGAAACGGGTTTGTAATGGATCCATTGCGCGCTCTCTATAGAAGTTTAAGTTGGTGGTAGTGAAAAAAGATCCAATTCAGTTTTCAAACATTCGCTGGAATGGGAGTGTAAAAAGGACATTACTCAATTTCACTTATTTCCAAAAATATCAATAATTTGATTCTTTTCACCAAATTAACTGCCACGTTTCTGTTTTCTTGTAACCTTACTCGTTGTCTTCTTCTTTGTTTTCTTTTTCTTCTTTTTATTTTTACTACTCTCTTTATTATTTTTCGCTTTAGTTCGACGGATTCCCTTCACACTTTTTTTTATATTCCTCTTACGTTTTCCTATACCTAACTATAAACCTATATATACCCATTTAACCCCTACCTATCTACTCTATACCTATATGCCCATATACACACCACTACTTTCCAACCGAGCAAGTCACGCCTACTTATATAATAATAATAATAATAATAATATGAGATTGCTCATGCCGTGTATTTGATTTCGACTGACTTACCGCAACGCGCCCTGTTGACGTTAACCTCCCGGGAACTAAAATTAAAGGTCCAAAAGCGCGCCCTGTTCCCCTCATTGTTTGAGTTGGGGAACTAAAATGAAAGGTGGTTTACCTGCCAGCCGCCTGTTACTCACTTGGTTAAACAGCGTACAATTTGATAGAGTCGGTAGAGAAGATCGGAGTTGGTAACTCTGATATGATAAAAACGAGAGGTAAACAACGTGTTGAAAAATTTTAAAGATAAATTTATTCATTTTAATTAGAAAAAAACAAGAAAATCTGTGTAGTGTGAAATATTTTTCGCTTAGTAACATCTAGAATTAAATGAATGATATTTCTAAATAATAAAACATAATTACAACTTGTATTCTTTTTGTCTCGTGTATACATTTTTTAACTTTTCTGATAAATGTTCTCTATGAAGAAATTATAATACATTAATAAAAATTAACATAAATCAACTTTCATCTCAATTTTTTTTGGAATCGTAAAACAGAATTACGGCAAGATTTATATGTTTGATATTTATTTTTCTTATAAGGCCTATTAACGAACTGTCTGCTATTACGGAATTTTCTATAAGAGCAGTCGCAGCACTATACATAATTAATCTTACGGAAAATTCCGTAATACTAGACAGTGCCTGTTAAGTAACTGAGTGGATAAAAATCTATATTTATGTTGAATAATTTAATAACTTATTAGAAATACCTATCTTCACCCAGACGAAATTTTCTTTCATTTGCAGAAATTCCTTGGTTATCTTTTGTATTTGAATTAAAGAAATAGTTTGTTGTTCTAACGAAAATATTTTTTTCTTAATAAAACAATATTTTGCTTTATGCAACCAAAAATTGATCTACATTAAAGAAAAAGTTGTTCGTGTCAATGATTATATTATTTGGTTTAACAAAATAATAAAATGAAATATACGAAGCTTTTACTTATTCTAACTGAAGCTTTTATTAAGAATAAAAAATGTTATTTCAATAATAAAAACTTTATTTTTGCTACAAATAAGGATAGTTTAATATACGTATATTTTCAGCCACGTTTTCCTAAAACTGGATGCAGTTTTCAAATAACAAGCTAAAAACCTGAATTTCCAAATAACATTTTGACATACAGCCATTTTTTATTATTTTATACCATGTCACAACACACTCTTCCTTACTATTTCAAAATAAGCATATTTTTATTACAGAAAAATGTAACGCGTTACCTTGGAGTTAACGTTTTAAGATTTAATTAAATAAGAGCGTTTAATTGTTAACCTATTAATTTGAAATTATTTTAAAATTAAGAATAGTTTATAAAGTTTCAATCGAAAAATTTAGATTTTCAACGTTCAAATCTGTAACTTGCTTAATTTTGAACAGATTCAGAATCGCCCTGTAAAATCAATTATTGTTCAATTTTCAATTTATTATAACAGCAAAAGTTCTTGGTAAAAGTGTAATATTTTTTTTTAATTGTAGTTTTTTGTAGAAACTTATACAATATTACATATCCCACAAAAATTGACAGTAAAGTACAAGTCGAAACGTTAATGCGAATTCTAAAAGTATTGTTTGTAAAAATTTACATTTTTACATTCTCATCAGAGAAGGTATTAGATTTATGTGAAATTTGGGCCCCCCCCCCCTCCCGTTTTTGTCAAATGTCCACGTTTTGAGACCCCCTGAACCCGAAAATAGGTTTTTACGAATGTGTCTGTGTGTATTGGATTGGGCTTTGGTATACTCTTCAAGTGTCCTAAAATGAATGTCAAGATCGTTAGCCAGCCATTTTGGATAACAATTCAAAAAGTTCAAAAATTCAAAATTAGTAGTACTCAAAAAGACGAACAATTTATCCTCATGACTTTTTTTGATAAAAAAAAAAAATTACCGGAGTTGTAGCATTTACAAAATTCCAAAAAACAAACGAAAATGAACATTTTAAGCCAAACAACGCACGATAGGAAAAAATGTCAGAGGAAGAAAGACGTTGCATTTTGAACGGCCTACAAGGTTATCACAACTTTCTGAATTTTCTTGAAAAATCGACAATTCAAATTTTGACCGCACAAAAAATAATGAAAAATAAAAAATTCCATTTTGCGGTCGAACTATACAAGATACGAAAAAAGATGAGTCGACAAAAATTGCGTATTCAAAAAAGATCTACAAATTTGTTGAAAATCACTTTTTGATAGAACGCGTAGTTTTTGTTTTATTCGTAAAAAGCTGCACTACAAATAGAAAAAGTTAATTTTTAGACAAAGTGACAAGATACGAAAAAATAGACAAAATTTGTTTACCCAGAAAAGAGCTACAAATTTGTTCTTAAATATTTTTTGATATGATGCGTACTTTTTGTTCTAATTGTGAAAAATAACATTAACAGTGAAAACTTAAATTTTTTGAAAAACGACGCAAGGTACGAAAAAAAAAGAATCAACAAAAAGTATGCGTTCAAAAAAAGAACTACAAATTCGTTAGCGATTACTTTTTGATGAGACGCGTAGTTTTTTTGTTTGTTGAGAATTGAACTATTTTGTTGAAAATTTAATTTTTCTGGTGGGATTCAGCTGTTTTTACATTAAAATTAAAATCTTTTCTGGTTGAAATATCAACTATTATATTTTATTTGAGAATAAATCTTTTTTAATTGGAACTTCAACTACTTATAGTATGTATCAGAAAGTGAAACTACTTTGTTGGAAATTAATCTTTTTGGTTGATGATTCATCACTTTAGTTGAAAACCCTCTTTTTTTTAATTTAACTATTTTGTTTAACATTTTTTTTGTGAAAATTAATTTCTTTAACTAAACTTTAATTATTCCATGTTTGGTTGAGAATTTATCTTTTTCGGTTTAAACTTCAATTATTTGGTTGAAAATTCCTCTATTTTGTTGACAATTAAACTTTTTGGTCTAAAATTAATATTGTTGGCTGAAATTTCATTTCTTTGGTTGAAAATTTAACTATATCTTGAAAATTCCTTCAAAATTTCAAATATTTGTTTGATAATTTTGAAAATTGTATTAGAAATTAATCTTTTTTTGGTAGAAAAATAACCTTCTTGGTTGAAAATTTATCCTTCTGGTTAAAAATTTATCTCTTTCATTGAAAATTAGAAAATTAAAAACAACATTAAAAATTAAAAAATTTAAGTTTTGGACAAACAGCACAAACAATGAAAAAAATGAATAAACAAAAGTTGCTCATCTGAAACACAGCTACAAATTTGTCATTAATAATTTTTTGATTGGATGCGTAGTTTTGTTTCAATCGTAAGAAATAACATTACAAATAAAAAAATTAATTTTTTTAGAAAAAAATTTCAAATTTGTCCACATTTTCCAACAAAGGACCTTAGGAAAGGGTTGGCCTGCCCAAGCTCGCAGGTACCTGACCAGAAAGTAGGTCGTTGGTCAGGCCAGTCAGGTACCCTGACTTGGTCAAGAGCCCATGCAGCTTTCTGAAAACTATCCTTTGAAACATTCATGTTAAAGATTCATCATTTTCGTTCAAAATGAATCAATTCGATTGAA
>CAKNYM010047397.1:79538-95525 GCA_932195095.1 Andricus curvator | reverse complement strand
AGAATAAATTTAATGAAATGAATAAAAGAGAAAAAATAATTGTTTTGATTGAAAATTCATCTCTTTGAAAATTTTACTATTTTCATATATTTTAATTTCTACAAAAAAAAGAATAAATTTAATAAAATGAATGAAAGAGAAAAATTCATTTTTTAAATTGAAAATTCATCTCTTTGATTGAAAATTTAACTATTTATATATTTTTTAGTTTCTACAACGAAAAAAAGAATAAATTCAATAAAATAAAAGAGAAAAATTAATTTTTTTAAATGAAAATTCATCTCTTTGATTAATAATTTATCTATTTTCATTTTTATTATTTAGAAATTGAAAAATTCGTTCTTATGTTGAGAATTCTCAACAAAATAAACGAATTTTTTAATTTTTACAAAAAAAAAGAGTAAATTTGATAAATTAAATGAAAAAATAAATAAATTTAATTAAAATGAATAAAAGAGAAAAAATAATTTTTTTATTGAAAATTCATATCTTTGATTAATAATTTAACTATTTTCATACTTTTAATTTCTAAAAAAAAGAATAAATTTAATGAAATGAATAAAAGAGAAAAAATCATTTTTTTTATTGAAAATTCTTCTCTTTGATTGCAAATTTAACTATTTTTTTAGTTTCTACAAAATAAAAAGAATAAATTTAATCAAATAAATGAAAGATGAAAATTACTTTTTTTTTAATTCAAAATTCATCCCTTTAATTGAAAATTCTCAACCAAAAAGTGAATTTTTTAATTTCTACAAAAAAAAGAAATTTAATAAAATGAATAAAAGAGAAAAAATCATTTTTTTGATTGAAAATTCATCTCTTTGATTAAAAATTGTAAAAAAAATGTTTAATTCCTTAAAAAAAAACAGAAAAAATTTAATTAAAATGAATAAAAGAGAAAAAATCTTTTTTTTTTATTAAAAATTCATCTCTTTGATTGAAAATTCAACTAATTCCATATTTTTTAATTTCTACAAAAAACAGGATAAATAAAAAAAAAAGTGAATAAAAAAGAAAAATTCATTTTTTAAATGTAAATTCATCTCTTTGATTAATAATTTAACTATTTTCATTTTTCTTCGTAGAAATTGAAAAATTCGTTTTTATGTTGAGAATTTCCAACAAAAAACGAATTTTTAATTTCTACAAAAAAAAAAGAATAAATTTAATAAAATAAGAGAGAAAAATTCATTTTTTTAATTGAAAATTCATCTCTTTGATTGAAAATTTAACTATTTTCATATTTTTTAATTTCAACAAAGAAAAAAAGAATAAATTTAATAAAATAAAAGAGAAAAATTCATTTTTTTAAATGAAAATTCATCTCTTTGATTAATAATTTAACTATTTTCATTTTTCTTTTTTAGAAATTGAAAAATTCGTTTTTATGTTGAGAATTCTCAATAAAAAAACGAATTTTTTAATTTCTACAAAAAAAAGAGTAAATTTGATAAATTAAATGAAAAAATAAATAAATTTAATTAAAATGAATAAAAGAGAAAAAATAATTTTTTTTATTGAAAATTCATATCTTTGATTGAAAATTTAACTATTTTCATACTTTTAATTTCTAAAAAAAAAGAATAAATTTAATGAAATGAATGAAAGAGAAAATTCATTTTTTTGATTGAAAATTCTTCTCTTTGATTGAAAATTTAACTATTTTCATATTTTTTAATTTCTACACAAAAAAAAGATTAAATTTAATAAAATTAATAAAAGAGAAAAATTCATTACCATAAAACTATTCTCAAAACTGTTTAGCAGCGAAGAAGTTACCTTCTGCTGCAGAGCGCGGTAGTATCGACTGTCGAATTTCTCTCTAGGAATTGATAATACCGACAGGGCGTGACGTCACACGAAGATGCGCAATTCAACCATTCAACAAACTAACCTCAAAAGTATCAAGCTTTTTCAGACCAGCTAAATACACGTGGACTTCTAACAAAATTTATTCGGTACGTACAGAAATAATGTTTATTTATTTATTTAATACGCATTTTATGGATTTCTGAGTGCGAAATTAACTATTTCCTCAATAGCTTCATACAATTTTACTGTAAATTTTCCAATAAACTTTTTCTATTTTATGCAAGCATATTTCCCGGTTTATGTTTTACCAAATAATTATCATTGGTTATAAAGTTTTATTTAACTGCCTTATTAAATAGAGAGCATTTTTATAAATATTATAATAGAGCGTATATTTGTTTTTTGTTTTACCTATTTGTTGTGTTCGTGGTAATAACTTGAAGGTTATAATTTTTTTGTGAGAATCTTGCTAATATTTTACATATTCCACACACGGGCGGACCAAAATTAGAATATTTTTGAAAATCGAAAATGTCTAGTGATGAAAAGTGTTAAAGTTTAAAGTATAAGGTCAAAACAATTTTATTTTGAGAATTAAAAATTTGTCCCTATGGAGACGAAAATCGTGGTAATTTTTTCCTATTTCCAGTTTTTGGTATTAAATTCTAACAAATTTTAATTTATAACTGGTTTAAGGACAAGGTTTTAGGAAATGAGCAGAAATTACATTTTTTAAGATTCATTCCATTTTTATTTAAAATACTTTTTCCTAGTTTTACGCATGACATATTTTTAGTTGCACTGGTTAAAAATTGTAATTATTTTGTTGAAAATTAACCTTTTTCGTTGAAAATTTAACTGTTTGGTTGAAAATACAACTGAATTGGTTGAAAGTTAACTTATTTTCTTTGAAAATTTAAATTTCTACTAAAAAATTCGTCTTTTCAGCTTCAAAATTCAAATTTTTGGTTGAAAAACTTGAAAATCAGCTTTTTTGTTCAGAACTTACCGTTTCGGGTTTAAAGGACTAAAAATTGGTCTTTTTAGCTTGAAAATTAAACTATTCGGTTGAAAATGCAACAGTTTTTGGTTGATGTTTAATCATTTTGGTTTAAAATTAACATTTTTGTTTAAAATTTAAATTTCTTCTGAAAAGATCGCCTTTTTAGCTTAAAAATTCGAACGCTTGGTGGAAAATGCAACTGTTATTTGTTGAAAGTTTAATCTTTTTTTTTTGAAAATTCGACTATTTGTTGGAAAATTGTTGTAAATGCAACCTCTTGTTTGAAAATTAACTTTTTTTATTTGAAAATTTAAATTTCTTCTAAAAAATATTCGTCTTTTTAGCTTAAAAATGCAACTGTTTGGATGAAAAAAATGAATTAAGTTATTTAAAATTTGAACGCTTCGTGGAAAATTCATCTTTCTTTGTTGAAAATGAGCTTTTTTGTTCAGAATTTATCTTTTCGGATGTAAAAGTGTAAAAAATCGATATTTTTAGCTTGAAAATTAAACTATTCGGTTGAAAATGCAACTGTTTTTGGTGTTGAAGTAGAATGATTTTGGTTTAAAATTAACGTTTTTGTTGAAAATTTAAGTTTCTTTTAAAAAATTCGTCTTTTTAGCTTAAGAATTCGAACGCTTGGTGGAAAATTGATATTTCTTTTTTGAAAATTAATTTTTTTGTTCAGAATTTATCTTTTCGGGTTGAAAATGCAACAGTTTTTCGTTGAAAATTCAAGTTTCTTCGAAAAAATTCGTCTTTTTAGCTTAAAAATTCGAACGCTTGGTGGAAAATTGATATTTCTTTGTTGAAAATTAATTTTTTTGTTCAGAATTTATCTTTTCGGGTTGAAAATGCAACAGTTTTTGGTTGATGTTTAATCATTTTGGTTTGAAATTAACATTTTTGTTTAAAATTTAAATTTGTTCTAAAAAAATCGTCTTTAGCTTCAAAATTCCACTGTTTGGTTGAAAAACTTGAATTCGGTTACTTAAAATTCAACTCTTTGGTTGAAAATTCATCTTTGTTGAAAATTAATTTTTTTGTTCAGAATTTATCTTTTCGGGTGTAAAAGGCTAAAAAATTGATCTGATTTGTTTGAAAATTAAATTATTTGTTTGAAAATGCAACAGTTTTTGGTTGAAATTGAATCTTTTTGGTTTAAAATTCACATTTTTGTTGAAAATTCAAGTTTGTTTAAAAAATTCGTCTTTTTAGGTTAAAAATTCAAATGTTTGGTTGGAAATGCAACTGAATTTGTTGAACGTTAAATCTTTTTTATTGAAAATTCGACCATTTATTCGAAAACTGTAGTAAATGCAACTGCTTGTTTGAAAATTCACCTTTTTTGGTTGAAAATTAAATTTTTTCATTGAAATATTTCAATTTCTTCAAAAAAAATTCGACTTTTTACCTTAAAAATTCAACTGTTCGGTTGAAAAAAATGAATTAGGTTATTTAAAATTTAAACACTTGGTGGAAAATTAGTTTTTATTGTTGAAAATTCATCTTTCTTTGTTGATAATGAGCTTTTTTGTTCAGAATTTATCTTTTCGGATGTAAAAGTCTAAAAAAATTATATTTTTAGCTTGAAAATTAAACTATTTGGTTGAAAATGCAACTATTTTTGGTATTGAAGTTGAATCTTTTTGGTTTATAATTAACATTTTTGTTGAAAATTCAAGTTTCTTCAAAAAAATTCTTCTTTTTAGTTTAAAAATTCAACTGTTTGGTTGAAAAACTTGAATTCGGTTATTTATAATTCGAACGTTTGGTGAAAAATTCATCTTTCTTTGTTGAAAATTAATTTTTTTCTTCAGAATTTATCTTTTCGGGTTTAAAAGGCTAAAAAATTGGTCTTTTTAGCTTGAAAATTAAACTATTTCGTTGAAAATGCAACAGTTTTTGGTTGATGTTCAATAATTTTGGTTTTAAATTAACATTTTTGTTGAAAATTTAAATTTCTTCTGAAAAATTAGTCCTTTTAGCTTAAAAATTCAATTTTTTGGTTGAAAATGCAAGTGAATTTGTTTGAAGTTTAATATTTTTTGTTGAAAATTCGACCATTTGTTTGAAAATTGTTGTAAATGCAACTGCTTGGTTGAAAATTCACCTTTCTTTGTTGAATATGAGCTTTTTTCTTCAGAATTTATCTTCTCGGGTTTAAAAGACTAAAAAATCGATCTTTTTAACTTGAATATGAAACTATTTGATTGAAAATGCAACAGTTTTTTGTTGATGTTTAATCCTTTTGGTTTGAAATTAGCATTTTTTT
Source organism: Andricus curvator (assembly GCA_932195095.1). Classification (NCBI taxonomy): domain Eukaryota; kingdom Metazoa; phylum Arthropoda; class Insecta; order Hymenoptera; family Cynipidae; genus Andricus; species Andricus curvator. The sequence goes on along the minus strand of CAKNYM010047397.1, from coordinate 90,432 downwards.
TGAAAATTCAAATTTCTTATAAAAAATTCATCTTTTTAGCTTAGAAATTCAACTGTTTGGTTGCAAAAATTGAATTAGGCTATTTAAAATTTGAACGCTTCGTGGAAAATTAATCTTTCTTTGTTGAAAATGAGCTTTTTTGTTCAAAAATTTATCTTTTCGAATGTAAAAGTCTAAAAAATTGATCTTTTTAACTTGAAAATTAGACTATTTGGCTAAAAATGCAACTGTTTTTGGTGTTCAGGTAGGTTTGGTTTAAAATTAACATTTTTGTTGTAAATTCAAGTTTCTTCTAAAAATTCGTCTTTTTAGGTTGAAAATTTAACTGTGGTTGATAATGCAACTGAATTTGGTTGTTGAAAATTCGAATTCTTGGTTGATAATTCATTTTTATTGTTGAAAATTCATCTTTCTTTGTTTGAAATGAGCTTTTTTGTTCAGAATTTATCTTTTCGTGTTTACATTTTTTTTAAATGGTCTTTTTAGCTTGAAAATCAACCTATTTGGTTGAAAATGCGACTGTTTTTGGTGTTGAAGTTTAATCTTTTTGGTTTAAAATTCACATTTTTCTTGTAAATTCAAGTTTCTTCTAAAAATTCGTCTTTTTATGTTGAAAATTTAACTGTGGTTGAAAATGCAACCAAATTTGGTTAAAGTAAAATTCAATTTGGTTATTGAAAATTCGAAGACTTGGTTGAAAATTCATTTTTATTCTTGAAAATTGATCTTTATTTTTGAAAATTCATCTTTGTTGAAAATTAATTTTTTTTCAGCATTTATCTTTTCGGGCTTAAATTCTAAAAAATTGGTCTTTTTAGCTTGAAAATTAAACTATTTGGTTGAAAATGCAACTGTTTTTGGTGTTGAAATTGAATCCTTTTGGTTTAAAATTAACATTTTTGTTGAAACTTCAAGTTTCTTCTAAAAAGTTCGCCTTTTTAGCTTAAAAATTCCAATGTTTGGTTAAAAATTCATTTTTGTTGTCGAAAATTCATCTTTCTTTGTTGAAAATTATCTTTTTTGTTCGGAATTTATCTTTTCGAATTTAAAAGACTCCAAAATTAAACTATTTGATTGAAAATGCAACTGTTTTTGGTGTTGAAGTTTAATCTTTTTGGTTTAAAATTAAACTATTTGGTTAAAAAAGCAACGGTTTTTAATTGAAGTTAATCTTTTTTGTTTAAAATTCAACTATTTGCTTACAAATTTAACAATTTTGTTGGAAATTAATCTTTCTTAGTTGAAAGTTAACTTTCCAAACAATTTTTCGTTTTAGCTTGAATATAAAACTATTTAGTTAAAAAACGTCTTGAAAATCGTCTTTTTAGCTTGAAAATTCAACTGTTTGGTTGAAAATGCAACTGAATTTGGTTAAAGAAAATGAAATTTTGTTGAAAATTTATCTTTGTAATTAGAAAATTCTACTATTTTGTTGAAACTTTGTCTCTTTTGCTTGTAAATTCAACTATTTGGTCGCAAATGCAACTTCTTGATTAAAAATTAATTTTTGTTATTAAAAATTCATCTTTCTTTGTTGAAAATTCAATTTTTTGTTCAAAGTTGATCCTTTCCGCTTTATTAGTCTAAAAAATTGGTCTTTTCAGCTTGAAAATTATACTATTTGGTTGAAAGTTGAAGTTTTAATATTTTTAGTTTAAAATTTGGTCAAAAATTTAACTGTTTTTTTTTAATTCGTCTATTTAGCTTGGAAGTTCAACAGTTTGGTTGTAAATACAATTGCATGGTTAACAGTTTTTTTTTAATTTAACTATTTGGTTGAAAATTCATCTTTCTTGGTAGAAAATTAATTTTTTTTGTCGAAAATTCGACTGTCCTCTAAACATTTCTTTCGTTTTAGCTTGAAAATTAAACTATTTGGTTAAAAATGCAACTGTTTTTGGTTGAAGTTTAATCTTTTTCGTTTAAAATTAAATTATTTGGCTAAAATTGTCTTTATTGGTTGAACATGATTTTATTATGTTGAAAAATTCATATCTTCGTTTTTAAAAGTAATTTTTTTCTAAAGCATTCGACTTTTTAGCTTGAAAATTACTCTCTCGCTTGAAAATTAAACTATTTAAAAGCATCTGCTTGGTTGAAATTAAATTTTGGTTTTTTAAATTCATCTTTATTTGTTGAAAATTAACTTTCTTATTGAGAATTCATCTTTTCGGGTTTAAAAGTCAATTTGTTCTAAAACGTTCGACTTTCTAGCTTGGAAATTCAGCTATTTTGTCGAAAATTTGTCTTTTTGATTTGCAAATTCATACCTTTTGTTGCAAATTCAATCTTTTTTTGGTTAAAAATTCAACTTATTATTTTAAAATTAATCTGTTTTGGTTGAAAATTAAACTACTTGGTTAAAAGTTGAACTATTTTTATTGAAAATTCGTCTTTTATGGTTGAAAATTTATCTTTTTTCATTTGAAAATTGAACGTCTTGGTTAAACATTAATTCTTTGTTTTAGAAGATTCACCATTATAGTCGAAATTTCATCTCTTTGGTTAAAAATTTAACTATTTTCTTGAAAACTAATTTTGTTAATGAAAATTTAACTATTCTATTTTTGGTTGAAAAGTAAGCTATTTGGTTGAAATTCATGTATTTTTGTTGAAAATTCGTCTTTTTTGTGGAAAATTATTCAGGGTCGTTCAAGATTCATAATTTTAATTAAAAAAAAAAATTTTCGCTTAAAATTGAACTATATCATTTTTGGTTGAAAATTTACCATTTTTAGTTAAAAGTTCAATTATTTTTTTAAAATTCATATCTTTTTTGACGATTCATTTTTTTTTTGTAAATTGAACTATTTGGTTGTACATATGGTTACAAATAAATTTTTTTGAATTTAAATATTTAATTCATCTTCCTTGGTTGAAAATTCTTCTTTTTGATAGGAAAATTTAACTGTTTTCTTTGGTTGAAAATTAAGCTTTTTGTTGAAAATTCATATTTTCGGGTTTAAAATTCATCAATTTAGTTGAAATTTTTTTTTTTTTCGTTAAAAATTTACCCCTTGTAGAACATTTGTGTATTTGCTTTGAAAATTCAACGTTTTAGTAGAAAATTAAACTATTTGGTTGAAAATTAACGTTTTTGTTGAAAATGCATATTTCTTTTGGTTGCCAATTCACTTTTTTCGTTGAAAGTGAACTTTTATGTTGAAAATTTATATTTTTAGGTCAAAAATTCGTTTTTTTTTATTTGATAATTCAACAATTTGGTTAAAAATTTAACTTTTTTGTTGTTAATTCATCTTTTTTGCTTGAAAATTCAAATATTTAATTAAAAATTCAACTGGTTTGTTGAAATTTCATTTTTTTTATTTGAAAATTAATCTTCTTGTTTGAAAATTGTCTTTTTTGGTTTAAAAATTTAACTATTTGGCTAAAAATTCAACGGTTATGTTGAAAATTTAACTATTTGGTTGAAAATAAACTTTAATGTTAAAAATGTATATTTTCGGATTAAAATTAGTCTTTTTGGCTTGAAAATTCAAAAAGTTGGTTAGCATTTTTTTTCTTTCTTGCCTGTTTTTGATTTAAAATTAAAATCTCTTTTTGTTGAAAAATTTAAGTATTCAGTTAAAAAAAAATACCTTCATTGTTAAAATTTTATAGTTTTGGGTAAAAATTCGTCATTTTGGGGTAAAAATTCAACAGTTTGGTTAAGATTTTTTTTCTGTCTTGACTGAAAAATTAGTCTTTTCGACTAACAAAGATAAACTTTCAAACCAAAATTGGAACAGTTCAATTTTCAGTTAGAAAAATTAATTTTCAATCAAAAAACCCAAGTATTCAAATTTAAACCATAAAACATGAATTATAAAAGAAAAATTTATCAGTTGATATATCATACAGAAAGGATTTTAATTTTAAATCAAAAGCAGTGGAATTCAACGAAAAAAAATGAATTTTCAACAAAATAGTTCAATTTTCCACTAAATGTATAATAGTAGACTTTTTACCCAAAAAGAATTATCTTTTAACTACAGAAGTTGAATTTATAACACAAAAATATAAATTTTCAACAAAAAATTAAGTTTCAATCAATTAGTTAATTTTCAACTAAATAGTTGAATTTCCAACAAAAAAATCTAATTTTTAACCGCATAGTTGAATTTTTAACAAAAAAGAATTTTCAACCAAGAAAATGACTTTTCTACCAAAGAAGACGAATTTTCGACAAAATAGTGCAATTTTCAATTAAGAAAGATTAATTTTCAAACTAAAAATGGAACAGTTAAATTTCCAGTTAAGAAATTAATTTAAAAAAAAACGAATTTAAGAAAAGAAATAGGTAAATTTTCAACTAATAATAAAATTGTAGACTTTTTAACTAAAAAGAATCAACAACAAAAAAGTTTTTGTTTGAATTTCCAACAAAAAAAATTTAATTTTTAACCGCATAGTTGAATTTTGAACCAAAAAGAAGAATTTTCAACCAAGAAAATTACTTTTCTACCAAAAAAGACGAATATTCAATAAAAAAGACGAATTATCAACAAAATAGTTGAATTTTCAACTAAAAAATATCAATTTTCAAATTAAAAACGGAATAAATAATAATAAAGCAATCTTTGCAAACAGTTGCATTTTTAACTAAAAAAAAGATTAAATTGATACCAAAAGAGATGAATTTTCAAACCAAAAGGAAGAATTTTCAACATAATTCAACTAATTGTTTGAGCGTTGAACTACTTTTAAAAAATTCATTTTTTAAGTTGAAAATTCATCTGTATGGTTAAAAATGTAACTATTTTGTTTGAAATTCGCTTGTTTTTTGTGTAAACTTTTTTTTGTTCACAAAAATTTGAACTTCCATTTTTGATCGAAAATTTATTCTTTTTTAGAGGAAAATTCAACTTTTTGTTTGAAAATTCATGTATTTTGTTGAAAACTCAATTTTTCGAGGAAAATTAATCTTCTTACTTGAAAATTTATATTTTTTATTGCAAATTGAACTATTTTGGTGAAAAATTTAACCATTTCGTGAAAAATTCGTTTTTTGGGTACAAAATAAATCTTTTCAGTTGAAAATTCGTGGTTTTTGTTCAAAATTCCAAAATTTGATGAATAAGTCATTTTTTTGTTAAAAATTTTACTTTAAAAAATTCAAAAATTTTAAAATTAAACTATTTCGTTGAAAATTAACTTTCTTGGTGAAAATTCATCTTTTTTGGGTCTAAAAGTGAATTTCTAATATCTTTTACTTTAAAAAATTTCCATTTTAGATGCAGGTTTGAAGACTTAAAGAGGATCGTTTTGTTGAACATTTAACTGTATTGTTCAAAATTAACGTTTTTGTTAAAAATGTATATTTTTGGCTTAAAGTTCGCCTTTTTTGGTAGAAAAATAATCCACGTGGTTCAAATTCTTCTTTTTCAAAATTCAAGTATGTGATTGAAAATTCAATTCTTTTGTTGAAATTCAATTGTTTTCTTGAAAATTCAATTGTTTTGTTGCAAATTCGATTTTTTTGTTGAAAATTCAACTATTTGGTTGAAATTTTAACTATTTGGTTGTAAACTAACTTTTTTGTTGAAAATATATTTTCTTCGGTTAATATTCGTTTTTTTTTTTAGTTAAAAATTTTTTCTTTTTGTTTAAAAATTCAATTATGTGGTTGAAAATTCTATTGTTTTGATGAAAATTCAACTATGTGGTTCAAAATTAATTTTATGTTGAAAATCTATTTTTTCGGTTAAAGTTCGTCTTTTTTGGTTAAAAAGTCGTGTTTTTGTCACAAAATTCAACAATGAGATTGAAAATTAAATTGTTTTGTTGAAAATTCAACTTTTTGTTTGAAAAATTACTATTTGGTTCAAAATGAACTTTTTTGTAGAAAATTTATGTTTTTAGTTAAAATTCGTATTTTTTGATAGAAAGGTTAAAAATCTTGGTTAAAAATTCTTCTTTTTGTTTGTGAATCAACTATGTAGTTTAAAATTAACTTTTTTGTTGAAAATATATATTTTTTGGTTAAATTTCGTCTTTTTTGGTAGAAAAGTAATTTTCTTGGTTAAAAATTCATCTATGTGGTTGAAAATTCTATTGTTTTATTGAAAATTCTATTGTTTTGTTGAAATTTTAATTGTTTGTTGAAAATTCAACTAGTATTTGTTTGAAAATTTAATTATTTGGTAGAAAATTAACTTTTTTGTTGAAAATAGATTTTGTTTTGTTTAAAATGCGTCTTTTTAGTTAAAAATTATTCTTTTTCTTTCAAAATTTAACTAGGTGGTTGAAATTCTATTGTTTTGTTGAAAATTCAACTGTTTGGTTGAAAAAATAACTATTTGGTTCAAAATGAACTTTTTTTGTTGAAAATTTATGTTTTGAGTTAAAATTCGTCTTTTTTGATAAAAAATTAATCCTCTTGGTTGAAAATTCTTTTTGTTTCTGAATCAACTATGCAGTTGAAAATTAACTTTTTTGTTGAAAATATATTTTTTTGCGGATAAATTTCGTCTTTTTTGGTAGAAAAGTAATTTTCTTGGTTAAAAATTCATCTATGTGGTTGAAAATTCTATTATTTTATTGAAAAGTCAATTGTTTTGTTGAAAATTTAATTGTTTTTTGAAAATTCAACTAGTATTTGTTTGAAAATTTAATTATTTGGTAGAAAATTAACTTTTTGGTTAAAAATAGATTTTGTTTTGTTTAAAATGCGTCTTTTTAATTAAAAATTATTCTTTTTGTTTCAAAATTCAACTATGTGGTTGAAAATTCTATTGTTTTGTTGAAAATTGAACTATTTCGTTCAAAATTAACTTTTTTGTTGGAAATATATTTTTTTCGGTTAAAATTCGTCTTTTTAGTTAAAAATTCTTCTTTTTGTTTCAAAGTTTAACTAAGTGGTTGAAAATTCTATTTTTTTGTTGAAAATTCAACTGTTTGGTTGAAGAAATAACTACTTGGTTCAAAATGAACTTTTTTTGTTGAAAATATATTTTTTTCGGTTAAATTCCATCTTTTTTGGTAGAAAATTAATTTTCTTGGTTAAAAATTCATCTATGTGGTTGAAAATTCTATTGTTTTGTAGAAAATTCAACTATTTCGTTCAAAATTAACTTTTTTATCGGATATATATTTTTTTCAGTTAACATTTGTGGATTTTGGTTCAAAATTCTTTTTGCTTCAAAATTCAATTACGTGGATGAAAATTCTATTGTTTTGTTGAAAATTCAACTATTTGGTTCAAAGTTAACTTTTTTGTTCAAGATATTTTTTTTCGGTTAAAATTCGCCTTTTTTGGTTAAAAATTCTTCTTTTTATTACAAAATTTAACTATGTGGTTCAAAATTCTATTGTTTTTTGAAAATTGAACTTTTTGGTTCAAAATTAACTTTGTAGTTGGAAATATATTTTTTTTTCGGTTACAATTTGTGTTTTTTGGTTCAAAATTCTTCTTTTCGTTTCAAAATTCAACTATGTAGTTGAAAATTCTATTTTTTTGTTGAAAATTCAACTATTTGGTTGAAAATTCTATTGCTTTGTTGAAAATTCAACTATTGGGTTAAAAATTTAACTATATGATTCAAAATTTACTTTTTTGTTAAAAATTTATATTTATGGCTTAAAATTCGTCTTTTTTGGTAGAAAAGTAATCCTCTTGGTTAAAAATTCTTCTTTTCTTCTAGAATCAACTGTGTGGTTAAAAATTATATTTTTTCTTGAAAATACAATACATTACGATTTCAATTTTAGTACATTAATTTTATTTAAAACAATTTATTCCCCTATTATGACTTTCAAGCAGATTAGCATTTAATGCCAAAACCTGTACATAATAAAATATTGATAATTATTGTAATAACTAAAAAACTTATCAACGTAACCTATTTTTGTAGAAATGGGAAATAAAGCGAAGAAACGAGCCATAAGCGAGCTGAACCCAGCTGAAAAATCCGGTAATGCTAATTCCGCTGGCCAGGAAAGAAAAAAAGTATTCAAAAAGGCGAAAGTAAATATAAATTCTACGCAACCAGGAACCAAAGGAAAGGAAGCACCGTTAACGAAGCCACAAGTGAACAATGGCAATTCTCCCGATGAGTCGAAGAAGTTCAAAAAGCAAAAAGTTCAGCCCAAGTCAGGTTTTCAAGTATCCGAAGCCGAATCTGAGAAAAAGGATGTTCAACCCGGACAAGAGAAGGTTGTCGATGCAGGTGTCGTAATGAGCAAGAAACTAAAAAAAATAAAGGCGAACCAACTGAAGCGGGAAAAGAGGAAGCAGGGCAGAAAAGAACATGGTCAGTATCACGTATCTGAAACAATGAGTACTGAACATATGAGGCAGAAAATTGACGAAATTCAAACTCGAGGCAATATGACAAAGACTGCGAAGAGGAAGTTGCGTATCTTGAAGAAAAAACTCGCGATCGCAGAAGGAACTGCTCCTCCTCCTCCTTCTCCACCGAAAATTAATGCCGAAGGTGGTGCGAAGCTGACCAAAAACCAGAAGAAAAAATTGAGGAAGGAGAAGATGCAGTTGGAAAAAGCGCAGAATCAAAATGAAGCCGATGTCTCGACTGATAAACCTGTAAAGAAGGAAGCTGTTTTGGGGAAAAAAGTTAAGCAGGAGGTTGAAACTGAAGTCGGAAACAAAAAGAAGTTAGAATTGAACAACGGAAAGGCTGGTTTGAAGAAACCGAATAAGAATTTACAGAAACCTAATCCGAAAGTCAAAGTACCTGTTGAAAGTGATGGAGAAGATGAGAGTGAAGATGAAGATGAGTCTCCGGAAGAAGCGGAAGTACCGACTAGTCCATTTGTGAAAAATGATGTAGCTGTTCCAACGGAATCTGAGGATAGTGAAGTGGCAGATGAAGAAGATGATGATGATGAAAAAGATGATGATGAAGAGGAAATTGATAACGAAGAGGATGAAGTTGATAACGAGGAAGCTGAAGAGTCTGATGACAATGAAGAGGATGAGCTCAATGGCGCAGAAAAAAAAGTGACTGACATAAAAGGGAAAAAGGAACCCAAAAATAAAAATACTTCTCCAAAAGTACCGACTCAGGAAAATGGAGAGAAAAAGAAGAGATACGTTCTCTTTGTGGGAAACGTCCCGTTCAAGTAATTTTGTTTCAGATTATACTATATTATTTTTTTTATATTAATAACGTTTTCAGTTATTTGCAATATTTTTTTTTATTTTTAAAACTTTTAAAAGAAAATTCATAGTTTTAGTAATCTCATTTTTATACATAAATTAATGTTATTCAAAAAATTAATATAATGTGTTGATAAATTAAAATGATTGAATAAATAATCAAATAAGAGATAAATATTTTCTAACACTGGGTGGCCACTGGACCGGAAAAAGGGAATTTTTTGAGACCAGGAAATGGCAGTGAATTTGTTTTTTAACAGGGAATTTTACAAATTTTTAGAAGAAAAATCTATCCAATTACTTCAAGTATCATAAATTTAAAATAATACTTCTATCTTTTTTTTTTGAAAAATTGTTTACAAATTTTAAATGAATTCGATATCAACTTTTTTTAAATTTTAAGTTCAATTTTTAGCTTTTTCAATTATATCATTCAGTATACAATGTGTAATTCTAAAATCTTTTACATTAAAAATTTTCCGTTTTAGATCTTCATTTTTAGGTTAACATTTTTAATGTAAAGCATTTTAAAATGCGGGATTGAAGACAAGAAAACGCCTTTTTAGGTAGAAAAGTAATCTTTTGGTTGAACAATTTTTTTTTAATTACATTGTTTTGTTGAAAATTTAATTCTTTGGTTAAAAATTTAACTGTTTGATTGAGAATTTAACTATTAGGTAAAAAAATTAACTTTTTTGTTGCAAATTTATATTTTTGGTTAAAAGTTGTCTTTTTTGGTAGAAAAGCAATCCTCTTGGTTAAAAATTCTTATTTTTGTTTCAAAATACAACTATGTGGTCGAAAATTCAATTGTTTTGTTGAAAATGTAACTATGTGTTTGAAAATTAACATTTTTGTTGGCAAAATATTTTTTTGGGTTAAAATTCGTTAAAAATCTCTTGGTTGAAAATTCTTCTGTTTGGTTCAAAATTCAATTATGTGGTTGAAAGTTCAATTGTTTTGTTGAAAATTCAACTATTTGATTAATTATATAAATTAATTCATCATTTTAGTTTAAAATTCATCAGTTTCGTTGAAAATTAATTCTTTCAACTGAAAATTTGAAAGTACATTTTTTGTTGAAAATTGATCTTTTCTTGTTCAAAATTTGACAATTTTAATGAAAATTTGTCTTTTTAAATTGAAAATTCAACTATTTCGTTGAAAATCTACATATTTTGTTAAAAATCGATTTTTTGGTAGAAAATTATATTTTTATTTGAAAGCTAATCTTCTTGTTTAAAAACTCTTCTTTTCGGTTAAAAATTCAAGTATTCTAGTTAAGTATTTATAATTTTAATTGAAAATTCATTTTTTAGGTTGGAAATAAAATTACTTGGTTGAAAGTTAAACTTATTTGTTGAAAATTAATTTTTTTGGTTGAAGATTCATCATTTTAATTAAAAATTCATTTCTTTCGTTGAAATATGAGCTATTTGATTAAAAATTTGTTTTTTCTCTGGATGAAAAAGAATTTTTTATGTCGAAAATTTAACTATTTTTTTTTTCTTTTTTGGTTGAAAATTATTTCGTTTTTTAATCTGAAAATGTAACTATTTTTCCAGTTGAATGTTCCATAATTTTAGATAAAAATTCATCCCTTTAGTTGAACATTCTTTGTTGAAAATTCTTCTTTTTGGTTGAAAATTCAATTGTGTGGTTGAAAATTCAACTATTTGATTAAAACTTAAATTTTTGCTTGAAAAATCAACTTTTTTGTTGAAAATTTGTCTTTTTTGGTAGAAAAGTAATCCTCTTGCTTAAAAATTCTTTTTG
>CAKNYM010047397.1:68703-79528 GCA_932195095.1 Andricus curvator | reverse complement strand
TGTGGTTAAAAATTCAATTGTTTTCTTGAAAATTCATCACTTTGGTTGAAAATTTTACTATTTGCTTCAAAATTAACTTTTTTGTTGCAAATTTATATTTTTTGGTTAAAATTCGTCTTTTTTGGTAGAAAAGCAATCCTCTTGGTTAAAAATTCTTCTCTTTTTGTTTCAAAATTCAACTGTGTGGTTAAAAATTAACATTTTTGTTGAAAATATATATTTGTAGGTTAAAATTCGTTAAAAATTTCTTGGTTTAAAATTCTTCTTTTTTATTCAAAGTTCAACTATGTGGGTAAAAATTAAATTGTTTTGTTGAAAACTCAACTATTTGATTAAAACTTAAATTTTTTCTTGAACATTTAAACTTTTTTGTTGAGAATTCGTCTTTTTTGGTAGAAAAGTAATCCTCTTGCTTAAAAATTCTTTTTGTTTCAGAATCAACTATGTAGTTTAAAATTCCATTAATTTGTTGAAAATTTAACTATTTGATTGAAAATTAAATTTATCGTTGAAAGTATATATTTTTGGGTTGAAATTCTTCTTTTTTTATAGTAAAGTTTTCTTCTTGGTAAAAAATTCAACTATGTGGTTAAAAATTCAATTGTTTTCTTGAAAATTCATCACTTTGGTTAAAAATTTATCTATTTGGTTCAAAATTAACTTTTTTTTGCAAATTTATATTTTTTGGTTAAAATTCGTCTTTTTTGGTAGAAAAGCAATCCTCTTGGTTAACAATTCTCCTTTTTGTTTCAAAATTCAACTATGTGGTTGAAAATTCAATTGTTTTGTTGAAAATTTAACTATTTTGTTGAAAATATATATTTTTGGGTTATAATTCGTTAAAAATGTATTGGTTGAAAATTCTTCTTTTTGGTTCAAAATTCAACTATGTGGTTAAAACATAAATTGTTTTGTTGAAAATTCAACTGTTTGATTAAAACTTAAAGTTTTTCTTGAAAATTCAACTTTTTTTGTATTAAAAATTCTTTTTGTTTCAGAATCAACTATGTTGTTGAAAATTTAACTATTTCATTGAAAATTAAATTTATCGTTGAAAGTATATACTTTTTGGTTAAAATTCATCTTTTTTAATAGAAAAGTTATCTTCTTGGTAAAAAATTCATCTATGTGGTTAAAAATTCAATTGTTTTCTTGAAAATTCATCACTCTGGTTGATAATTTAACTATTTGGTTCAAAATTCACTTTTTTGTTGTAAATTTATATTTTTCGTCTTTTTCCGTGATTGAAAAATCTTTTTTGGTTGAAAATTCAATTATTTTGTTAAAACTGCGTCGTTTTGGTTGAGAATTCAACCATTTTTATGAAAATTCGTAATTTTTTGATGAAACCGACTGTTTTTCATTTAAAATGAAAATATTTTTTGGTTAAAATGTCGACTATTACATTTTTGTGGTGAATGTTGAACTATTTTTTGGAAAAATCATTTTATTTGGGCACAAGTTTAATTTCTTTGTTTCATTTGGTTGAAAATTAAATTTTTTATTTGTTTCTAAAATCGTTTACTTTAATTAGATTTTCATTTTTAAGTGTACATTTTCAATTTAAAGAATTTTAAAATGCAGTTAGGAAGACTTAAAGAATTACACATTTCAAGCTTTCCAATTGAAAAGTTTTGTTAAAACACGGTTTTAGTTGCTCAACTGTAAATATAGGTAATTTAATGATTTTTTAAATTGAGCTTCAGTTTATGTATTAAAAAGTGAAAATAATTTATTTTTCAAGACGATTCTGAATCCGTTCAAAGTTAAAGAATTCACAGATAAACATACGATTAAAACTGTATAAATATTAAAAAATTTAAATAACTTCAAATTAATAGATTCATAATTAAACGCTTTTATTAAATTTCAAATTCTATTCCCACATTGTTTCAGTCGAAATTATTCTATTTTTAACTCATTAAATTAAAAAAAAAATAATTAAGAAAAAGGACAATTATTTGATATTTAGCAATATTAGACTGTTCGTTTAAGAAAGTCAAAATTGTAATTGTCCTATACAAAAATTTTCTAATATTTAATGAAATTTTTTAATTTGGATGTATAAATAACAATTAAGCACTGAATAATCCATAAAAAATTCCAGTAAGTTGAACAGATATTTCGAAACATTAAAAAGATTCGAAATTAATTGACGATAAATTTTCGTTTTGAAAAATTAATTTCAAGAGTATATTTAAAAAGATTTCAAAAGGTTTCCAAAGTTTTCGAAAAAGCATCTGAAAGATTTTAAAGCAATTTATTTAAATTTGCAGAATTTAAAAAATTTGTATAATTTAAAAAATATTTAGGAATCTAAAATAAATTCAAATGTAATTTTAAAAGATTTAAACAAATTTTAAACAAATTGTATATTTTGGAAGATTTTGAAAAAAAAAATTCAAGCTTTTCAAGGAGTTTAAAAGGTTTCAAAATAATAAACTAAGTGTTGTAAGATTCCTAGGAAAATTAAAGAAGAGTTTTTATTTTGAAAAATATTTCTAAAATGATCGAAAATGAATCTGGAAGATCTTAGAGCAAATTTTTTAATTTCAAAAATAATTTTAATTTGATAGGATTTCAAAAAATGTAAAACACAGTCGAGATTTTTAAATATTTCGAACAAAAAAAATTAGAAGATTTTCAAAAGGTTTCAAAATAATAATAATAATAAATTTGTAAGATTCCTAGAAAATTTTTTTTTATTTTTGATTTCGAAACATTTATTTAAAGAGAATGTTTACAAATACTTTAAAACATTTCAAAAGATTTCCATACTTGTCGAAAAAGAATCTAAAAGATTTTAAAGCAATTTATTTGAATTTGCAGGATTTAAAATTTTAATCTAAATCTTTGAACTCTATAATCCATAAAATTTTAAGTTTTGCAGTTTAACTTCACTTAATTTAAATTTAATCAATTGAAAAGTGTCAATATTTATCATTTTATATGTGTAAATAATTTAGCGTCTGAATAAAAAAATTTTAATTATAAAATGTTTAAACTTCAATTTTAAATGTTTAAAATTCAAGAGTTCCACTTTGATCACTTTAATTTGCAGTTCAATTTTCCTTACTTCAAATGAAAAAATTGTTAGCTTTAGGACTTTTAATTTTTTAATCTCATTTACCGGAAAAAATTTTGCAAACCAGGAAATGACCAAGATTTTATTTAATAAAACGACCAGCCTGTAGCAAAATAAAAATAATAATTTAATTACTTTTTTATTTAATAATTCTGTATTTTTTCAGAGCGACTGCTGAGGAGATAAAGCAACACTTTTTACAAAAGGTCAGCGACGTTGTTAGTGTTCGAATTCCGACTCATCCAGGAACAAAGAAACCGCGTGGTTTTGCTTATGTCGAAGTTTCGAATAATGTGGATTATGAGGTAATAACAAAAGTCTTTTATTTGTACTTCTAGGGCTAAAATTTTTTAAATATCGGACTTGAAAAAAAATTAACTGTATCGATAACAGGCTTCACAAGCTAAAATATGATCTAAAAACAGGGGAAATAAGGAGATTTCTAACGAAAATTAGCGTAATAAATTCTATTCAATGAAATAATGTGGGGATTATGTTAAATCCAATTTAAAACTAACACTTTTTTGAAAATTGAAATGTTTTATAGAAAATTCGATTTTTTTTGCTTAAAGATTCTACAGTTTGGTAAAAAATTCAACCGTTTCTTGGAAAATTCAACCTTTTGTTGGAAAATTCAACTGTTTTATAGAAAATTCGTCTTTTTGGCTTGAAAATTGAACAACTTAGTAGAAAAATCCGTCGTTTAGTTGAAAATCAACTCGTTTGTGGAAAATTCCACTCTTGTAAGGACAATTAGCTTTTTTAGCTTGAAAATTCAACAATATGGTTTGAAATATTTTTTTTCTTGACTGAAGCATTTTTCTTGGCTAAAAATTCAACTCTTTTGTAGAAAATACAACTTTTTGGCTTAAAATTTAATCTCTTTTGGTAGAAATTTCTTTTTCGTTGAAAATTAATCTTTTTGGGTTGAGGATTAAATGTTTTGTTGAATATTCAACAAAATATATGAACTTTCAACCAAAAACATGAATTACCAACCAAGAAGATTCATTCTCTACCAGAAAAGACGAATTCTTAAGAGAATACATGCTTTTTCAACGAAGTAGTTGAATTTTCAACTAAAAAATATCAATTTTCAACCAAAGATATGAATTTTCAACTGTAATTATGAATCTTCAACTAGAATAGTTAAATTTTCAGAGAAAAAAAAATTTTTTTTACCAAAAAAAAACGATTTTTCAACGAAATAGTTAAATTTTCAGGGTGGCGACTTGACCGGGAACTTTATTGACAGGGAAATGACCGGGAATTTAATTTAAAAACAGGGAAATTACTTCTGATCGCAGAAAAATTCAAGTTTTAATTATTTTAATAATTTTGGTCAATTTAGAAAAGTGACTCTACTTTATCTGCAATCGCAGATTTTTCAGATTATTTCAGTGTACTCTAATTAAATCATAATTTATTGTTGAATTTTTATTATTTTCATTGTTCGTTGCGAATTCATCTTTCTTTAGTTAAAAATTCAACTACCTGGTTAAAAGTTAAGCTCTTTTGGTAAAAATTATTTTTTTGGTTGAAGATTCATCATTTTGATTGAAAATTCATCTCTGGTTGAAAATTTTTTAAACTAAAAATTTAACTATTTTGCTGAAAATCCTTTTTTTTTGTTTTGTTAATAATTAGATTTTTAACAGAAGATTTAACCATTCGATTTTCGGTAGAAAATGTATCTTTTTTGGATGAAAATTCAACTACATATTTGGTTAAAAATTGATATTTTTTATTTAGAAATTAAACTAGTTTGAAAATTTATGTCCTTTGTGAAAAATTCGCCTTTTTTGTAGAAAATTCATCTTTATGGTTGTAAATTCAACTAAAATAATAATAAAATAAAATTCATCTATTCCAGTTGAAGATTCATCATTTTAGTTTAAAATGCATCAGTTTCGTTGGAAATTAATTCCTTCAACTGAAATTTGAACCACCATTTTTTGTTGAAAATTGATCTTTCCTTGTTCAGAATTCAACAATTTTTATGAAAATTTGTCTTTTTTAATTGTAAATTCAACTATTTCGTTGAAAATCCACATATTTTGTTAAAAATCGATTTTTTTGCTAGAAAATTCTCTTTTTCTTTGCAAGTTAATCTGCTTGTTTAAAAACTCTTCTTTTCGGTTAAAAATTTAAGTATTCCAGTTAAATATTTATAATTTTAGTTGAAAATTCTTTTTTAGGTTGCAAAAAAAATTACTTGATTGAAAGTTAAACTTTTTTGTTGAAAATTTATTTTTTCGGTCGAAGATTCATGATTTTAAGTAAAAATTCATTTCTTTGGTTGAAATATGAGCTACTTGATTGAAAATTTGTTTTTTCTCTGGATGAAAAGGAATTCTTTATTCCGAAAATTTAACTATTTTGTTGAAAATTTGTTTCTTTTTTGGTTGAAAATTATTTTGTTTTTTAAACTGCAAATGTAACTATTATTCCAGTTCAATATTCCATAATTTTAGATAAAAATTCATCTCTTTGGTTGAACATTGATTTTTTTTTTTTTTGACTAAAAACTTAATTATTCAATTTTTGGTTGAAAAATGATCTTTTTTAGTGGAAAATTCATCTTTTTTGGTAGAAATTAATCTTCTTGTTTGAAAACTCATCTTCTTGGTTTAAAATTCAACTATTCCAGTTGAAGATTCATCATTTTTAGGTGAAAATTCATCACTTAGTTTGAAAATTGAACTATTTTCTTGAAAATCCGTTTTTTTTTGTTGAAAATGAATTTTTTCAACTAAAAGTTGAACTATTACTTTTTTTTTTTGTTAAAAATTGATATTTTTTAGTGCAAAATTTAAATATTTGTTTCAAAATTTATTTATTTTGCAATTTTTTGCTCTGTTGTCGTAAAGGATGTTTAGAATAAACGTCATGAATTAAAATCAATATTTCCGCTTAGCTGCAAGTATGAATATGTTACTTGTAATTGACCGGGATAAAATTGAAAAACTTGACCGGGAAAAACCCGGAATTTGAAATCGTCCGCCGAATCTCCACCCTGATTTTTAACCAACGATGAATTTTCAACTCAGATCTGGAACTAAAAAAAAGCTAACAAAATTGTGGAATTTTCTTCAAAGAAACTAGTTTTTAACGAAAAACCAATTCTTAACGAAAAATGTAAAAGCTGATATGCCAACTAGAAAAGATATTAATTTTAAATAAAAAAATACGATGATTGAACAAAATAGTTGAATCCTCAACCAAAAAGACGAATTTCCAACAAAAAAGTTGATCTTTAAAAAAAAGGTATGCTTTTTAACAAAATAAATTAAGCTTTAATCAAATAGTTAAATTCTTAACAAAAAAAAAACGACTTATTCACCAAATTGTGGAATTTTAAAACAAATAATTGAATTTTCAACAAAAAAACACGAATTTTTTACTGAGAACATTACTTTCCTACTCAAAAATACGAATTTTTAACAAAATGGTGAAATTTTCACAAAAATAGTTCAATTTTTAACAAAAAATATAAATCTCTAGGCAAGAAGATTAATTTTCTACTAAAAAGAGAAGTTTTTAACAAAGTAAATGAATTTTCAACTAAAAGTAATAAATTCTTTACCAAATTTTTGTAAAAAAAAAAATTCCACAAAAAAAAGCGAATTTCCAACAAAATAATTACATTTTTTAACTATACATATGTATCTTCAACCTAAAAAATGAATTTTTTTAAAAAGTATTTCAACGTTCAAACAATTAGTTGTATTATATTGAAAATTCTTCCTTTTGGTTTGAAAATTCATCTCTTTCGGTAGAAATTTATTCTTTTTTGTTTGAAAATTTAACTATTTCTTTGTTTAAATTAGTTTTTTTAGTTGAAAATTAATTTCTTAACTAAAAATTTAACTATCCCATTTTTATTTTGAAAATTGATCTTTTTTAGTTGAAAATTCAACTATTTTTTTGAAAATTCGTCCTTTTTGGTAGAAAAGTAATCTTCTTGGTTAAAAAAATTCTTTTTTGTTCAAAATTCAATTATTTTGTTGAAAATTTAACTATTTCATTTGTTATGGTTTGAATTCAACTTGTTGGTTTTTTGGTTGAAAATTAATTTTTGTAACTGAAAATGTAACTGTACCATTTTTGGTTTGAAAGTTTATCTTTTTTTAGTCGAAAATGCAACTATTTTGTAGAAAATTCGTCTTTTTTTATAGAAAAGTATTCTTGGTTGATTTTTGAACGAAAAAAGGTGAATTCTCAACGAAAAATTTAATAGTTGATATTTCATCCAAAATAGGTTATAATTTTTAATCAAAAACAGGCTAATTCATACAAACCTGACGAATTTTCATCGAAATCGTTGAATCCTCTACCGAAAAGACGATTTTTCAACCAAATAATTTAATTTTCAACCTAAAAAGATTTTTCAGTCAAGAAAGAAAAATGATTAACCAAATTGTTGAATTTTAACAATAAAGTTATTTGTAAACAAATAGTTAAATTTTTCAACCAAGAAACTCAACAAAAATGTAATAGTTAATACTTCAACCAAAAAAGATTTTAAGTTTAAATCAAAAACAGGCTAATTCATCCAAAAATGAGGAATTTTCATCGAAATTGTTGAATCCTCTATCAAAAAGACGAGTTTTCAACAAAATAACTGAATTTTCATCCAAACAAGATTTTTCGGTCAAGAAAGAAAAAAAGGTTAACTATATTGTTGAATTTTCAAGCCAAAAAAATGAATTTTAACCCAAAAATATATAATTTTAACAGTAAAGTTAATTTTCCGCCAAATAATTAAATTTTCTATCAAAATGGTTGAATTTTCAACAAAACCGTTCAATTTTAACTAAACAGTTAAATTTTTAAACCAAAATAGAACATTTTCAAATCAGAAGATTAATTTTCAACTAAAAAAATGAATTTTTAACAAAACAATTTAATTTTTAATCAAAAAGTTACATTTTCAAACAGTTTAAGTTTTAACTAAATAGTTAAATTTTTAAACAAACAAGGAGAATTTTCAACCAAAAAACATGAATTTTCAACCAAAAATATAATACTTGATATTTCAGCCAAAAGACATTTGTAACAATAAAGATGACTTTGAACCAAATTTTTCTACGAAAATGGTTGCATTTTTAACCAAAAAGTCGAATTTTTTACCCGAAAATATAAATTTTGAACAAAAAAGTTAATTTTCAACTACATAGAAAAATTTTCTACCAAAATGGTTGAATTTTCAACAAAATAGTTATATTTTTAACAAAATAGTTCAATTAAAAAAAAAATATTTTAACCCAAAAATATATATTTTTTCAAGAAAAAAATTAATTTTCAACTAAATAGTTAAATTTTTTACCACAATGGTTGAATTTTCAATAAAACAAGAGTTGACTTCTGAACCAGACAGTCAAATTATAAAAAAAGAGTATTTTTGAACGAAGACGATTAATGTTCAACTAAAAACAATGCATTTTCAACAAAACAGTTAAATTTTCTACCAAAATGTTTGAACTTTCAACAAAACAGTTGAATTTTGAAGCAAATTATTGAAATATAAAACCAAAAAGACAAATTTTTTACCCAAAATATAAATTTTCAAGAAAAAATGTAATAGTTGATATTTCAACTGAAAGAGATTTCAATTTAAAATCAAAAACAGTCGAATTGAACCAAAAAAAAGACAATTTTCCATAAAATAGATGAACTTTTAACCAAAAAGATGAATTTTCAATGATTAAAAAATGAATTTTTAAGAAAGTAGTTAATTTTAAACCAAAAAAGATTTTAATTTTAAATCGAAAACAGGCTAATTCATCCAAAAATAACGAATTTTCTTCAAAATCTACCAAACTGGTTAAGTTTTTAACAAAGCAGTTGAATTTTTAACAAAATTTTCAAACCAAAAAGGAGATTTTTAAATCCGAAAATATGATTTGTCAAGAAAAAAGTTCATTTTCAACAAAACCTTTGAATTTTTAGCAAAACAGTTGAATTTTTGACCAAAAAATGTAAATTTTCAAGAAAATATGTAATAGTTGATATTTTAGCAAAAAGAGATTTTAAATCTTTTAATTTAAATTGAGACATTTTAAATCAAAAACAGTCGAATTGAATCAAAGAAGACAATTTTTCATTAAATAATTGAATTTTCATCAAAAAATGATTTTTCAACGGATAAAAAATTAATTTTTAACAAAGTTATGCCCATTGGTAATTTTAAAGCGAAAAATATGAATTTTAACGCAAAAATATAAATTTTTAACAATAAAGATAAATTTAGAAACTTTTTAAGAATTGTGAAAGACTTTAAAAGAATAAAAAACATTTCCTTCAGATTCCTAGGAAAATTGAAAAAGATTTTTTGTTTTGAAACATTAATTTCAAGAGAATTTTTAAAAACATTTAGAAAGATTTACAAAATTGTAAAAAATGAATGAAATTTTAAAAGATGTTTCGAAGTTCTGAAAAAATTTCCAAAATAATTTAAAGCGTGAGCGAATGTAAAACAACATGTAACTTGTTCAAGATATTGAAATAAAATTTTGAAGCATTTTAAGGATTTTTAAACTATTAAAAATAAAAATAATTGAACTTTTAATTTAAGAAGTGTTCAGCTTATAAACAATGTAACTGTTGAATTTTTAATATTTGTAGCTTAAAATTGCTTAAAATGATATAATTTAAACAAATTTTTAGCTTTAGAGTTCGGATTTTTTAATTTTATTGACCGCCAAAAATGTTTGCGAACCGGGAATTTCGAAACGAAAAAATCTAATTTTGAAGAAAGAAAGAAAAAAAATGTCCATTAAATTGTTGAATTTTCAAGTCAAAAAGATGAATTCTCTGCAAAACAGTTGCATTTTCAAAACGAAAATATGAATTATCAACAAAAAAGTTACTTTTCAACCAAATGAGTTAGTTGAATTTTTTACAAAAGAATTTAATTTGGAATCTAACACAGTTGAATTCAACAAAAAAAAACGAATTTTCAACAAAATAGTTGAATTTTCAACAAAAATAAATTAGATTTTTTACGAAATTTCGTTAAAAATTCAACTATTTTGGTGGAAAGTTCAACTAGTTGGTTGAAATGTAACTTTTTATTGATTATTCATATTTTCTGATTGAAAATGCAACTGTTTTGTAGGAAAGTAATTTTTTTAACTGAAAATGTAACTGTTCCACTTGAATATTCCATCATTTTAGTTTAGTCTTCATCTCTTTGGTTAGACATTAATTTTTCAAAGTAAAATTCTATCTATTCAATTTTTAGTTGAAAAATTACCTTTTTTAGTTGAAAATTAGTATTTCTTGGTAGAAATTAATCTTCTTGATTGAAAATTAATCTTTCTGGTTGAAAATGCAATTATTCTAGTTGAAGATTCATCATTTTTTAGTTGAAAATTTATCTTTTTGGTTTAAAATTCAGCTATTCCAGTTGAAGATACATCAGTTGAGTTGAAAGAAAATTGATCACTTTGTTTGAAAATGTAACTATTTTTTTTAAATTAGTTTATTTTTATTGATTTTTATTTTTACCTGAAAATGTTACTATATAAATAGAATATTCCATTATTCTCCTATCTTTGAAAACCCATCTTGGTGCGTTACTATTTCCGTTACCGTTACAATGATTTAGTTTTGTGCACCAGGCCGTTGAAGACGTCATCTACGATAAATTTTTAACAATTTAAATTGTGTCAACATCCAAAATAACTAACCAAAATAACTAAAAGTGGTGAGCCGAGGATCCGGGTGCACCAGGTC
>CAKNYM010047397.1:41062-57391 GCA_932195095.1 Andricus curvator | reverse complement strand
AAATAATTTTTAACCTAAAATTCATCGTTTTTAGTTGAAACTTCATGCATTTTATTGAAAATTCGTCTTTCTGGGAAAAAAATTATTTCTTTTTGACAAAACGGTCGAATTTTTAACAAAATTATTCAATTTTGAACCAAATAATAAAAATTTTTAATGATACAAATAAATTCTTAACTCAAAATTTAATAGTAGACTTTTCAACCGAAAATAATAAATTTAAAAAAAATTTTAGGATTTTCTTATTGGGTTCTATTAATTCAGTTCACAAGTCGAAAATAAATATGAGAAAAAGGGGAAAAACTGTGATGCCTGCGATAAATAAGCAGGAATTTTGATAGACTAAATTATAACATTGTGAATATAAACATTAAGTTAATTTTAATACCTGAAAAATTGTATGTTACTATTTTGACACTATTTTTTCAAATTTGTGACACTATTTACATTATTTTTATCTTTAAAAATAAAAAAAAAGTGAGTCCGAAGCCTGGGATTGAAAATTCATCTTTTATGGAAATTTATCTTTTTTTAGTTGTAAATTCATATTTTATTGAAAAATCGTATTTTTTGGTATAAAATAAAACTGTTTGATAAAAAATGTATCCTCTTTGATAGAAAATTTAACTGTTTTCTTAAAAACAGTTTTTTTCTGAAAAATAATTTGTATCCTAAAATTTACCGTTTTTAGTTGAAACTTGATGTATTTTATTGAAAATTCGTCTTCCTTGGTAGAAAATTATTTCTTTTTGGCAAAACCTTCTTTTTGATTCAACCAAAAAAACGAATTTTCGTCAAAATTGTGGAATCCTCTACCAAAAAGTCAAATTTTTTACCCGAAAATATAAATTTTAAACCAAAAAAGGAATTTTCGAATTCATAGTTAAATTTTCTACCAAAATGGTTATTTTTCAACAAAACAGTAGAATTTTTAAATCCAAAGAAGATTTTTCAACCAAGAAGATTAATTTTTTATTTAAAAAAGGAAATATTCAACAAAATCGTTGAATTTTCAAGCTAAAAAGAGGAATTTACAACAACAAAAATTTGAGTTTTTAACAAAATTGTTGAATTATTAAACCAAAAAGTCAAATTTTTTACCCGTAAATACAAATATTAAACAAAAAAGTTAATTTTCAACTACATAGTTAAATTTTCTACCAAAATGGTTAATTTAAAAAAAAACAGTTGAATTTTTAAACACAAAGAATATTTTTATCGCTTCAATATTTTGTTGAAAAATCGTATTTTTTGGTAGAAAATTAATCTCTTTGATTGGAAATGTATCCCTTTGATTGAAAATATAACTATTTTATTGAGCATTTTTTTTTTTTTCAAAATAATTTTTAACATAAAATTGATCTTTTTTAGTTGAAACTTCATGTATTTTATTGAAAATTCGTCTTTCTTGGTAGAAAATTATTTATTTTTGACAAAACGATCGAATTTTGTAACAAAATTATTCAATTTCGAACCAAATAATAAAATTTTTTAATGAAAAAATAAATTCTTGACTCAAAATTTAATAGTAGACTTTTTCAACCGAAAATAATAAATTTTCAAAAAAAAAAGTAGGATTTTCTTATTGGATTCTATTAATTCAGTTCACAAGTCGAAAATAAATATGAGAAAAAGGGGAAAGCTTGTGAAGCCTGCGATAAATAAATAGAAATTTTGATAGATTAAATAATAACATTTTGAATAAACATTAAGTTAATTTTAAAACCTGAAAAATTGTATATTACTATTTTCACACTATTTTTTTAAATCACAGAAAAATTATTTAAGAAATCATTATAGCCTTGAATTATTTCTCAAACAGATCTTCTATTTTTTTTTACAGAAAGGGCTCTCACTGCACCAGACATCTCTTCAGGGCTTCAAATTAAACGTAGAATATACGCAGACTGGCTCGAAGAATATAAAAAATAAGCAAGAATTAGTGGCAAAAAACAAAAAGTTGCACGCCATTCGTAAAGCAGGAAAACTCGCCGGTAGCAAGAAAGAAAATCATAAGCGCAGCTTTCGGCGAAATTTTAAGAATAAGATCCAACAACCCAAGAAAGCTTAAATGAGTTGTTTTTTTAAACTATTGATCAGAAAATAATCATTGAGTGCAATTGTGCCCAGTTTACTGCTTCTAGGCAGTATTTATTCCAATATAATGTTCTGCGAAGAATTTTTTGAGAGATCCACAAATTTTGAGGCAAATTTTATTTTTCCTAATATTTATTTTACCGAATAGCAATTTGCTATAATTTTTATTTATTCTAATTTACAATTTGCCTCGTTTTTATATTTTCGAATTATTATTTAACATAATTTGTATTGTTTAATCTTCCGAAATTTATGTTGCATGAAATTTAGGTAAAACAAAAAGTAATTTGCAAAAATAAAAATTAGGTAAATTGGCAATTAGGATAAACAAAAATTATAGAAAATTCGATCAAATGATTTTAGGTAAAATAGGATTTGGGGAATATACATGGCCCTCAAAAATTTTTATTCAGTTTAATACTTATGTAACTGCGAAATTCTTGGAAATTAAAGAAACCAAGAATCCAGCGACTGAATTTGCAGAAGATTCTTTTAAATGTATCGATTCAAATATAAAAAATTAAAATACAAAAAGAAGAAAGAGTCGTTGGATTTTTTTGATTTCCAAGAATTTCGTATTTGAATGTTTGACAGTAAAGAATTTATTTTTTGATTGATTCTGAATTTAAATTCGTAAATTTTAATACTTATTGTACAGTTTTTCAATATTCCTACTATTATTCATAGTACTCGTTCTTCGTAAATTGAAAATATGCATTTATAACATTTCATGTAAAAATGTAGGTTTTAAGAATAGAAAACAATTTCTAATAAATGAAAATCTACGTAATATATTGTCATTTTTTAAAACATGAATACCTTCAAGACAACGGTGCGAACACGAAGAATGTTTTTCTTGATTTTGTATATCTACTATTTTCAGATTTTAAAAAAATCGTCGAAGTCGTTTTTGGAAAAATCGAAATTTTCAGTTTTTCTGAAAACGAAGTGAAATGTGAAAAAAAGTCAGCGCAAAATTGTTCCTTGAAGAAATTGCTATTATATAATTACTAATATTACTATTTTTTCATTTTCAATCAAAAAAGAAAAAAAATGTCAACCAAATTGTTGAATTTTGAAGCCAAAAATATAAATTATCAACAAAATAGTTCAGTTTTCTACAAAAAGGATGAATTCTAAACGAAAAATGTAACAGTTAATATTATATAACAACGAGAAGAGATTTTAATTTTAAATAAAAAACAATAGAAATACAATTTTCCGTAAAATCGATAAATTTTTAACCAAATAGTTGAATTTTCAACCAAAAATATGAATTTTCAATCAATAAAAAATGAATTTTTAACAAAGAAATCTTAAGAGATTTTAAATTAAAAACAGTCGAATTCAACAAAAAAAAAACGAATTTTCGTCAAAATTGTTGAATCTTCTACCAAAAAGACGATTTTTTAACAAAAAAAAATTTATAAGTTAAGAAAGAAAAAAATATTAACCAAATTGTTGAATTTTCAAGCCAAAAAGGCGATTTTCAACCAAATATTTAATTTCTACAAAAATGGTTGAATTTTTAACAATACCGTTGAATTTTTAACCAAAAAGTTAAATTTTTAAACCCAAAGAAGATTTTTCAACTAAGAAAATTAATTTTTAATTTAAAAAAGTGAATATTCAACAAAATAGTTGAATTTTCAAGCCAAAAAGAGGAATTTACAACAAAACAAATTTGAATTTTTAACCAAATTGTTGAATTATTAAACCAAAAAGTCAAATTTTTTACCCGAAAATATAAATTTTAAACAAAAAAGTTAATTTTCAACTACATAGTTAAATTTTCTACCAAAATGGTTAAATTTTCAACAAAACAGTTGAATTTTTAAACCCAACGAAGATTTTTTAACCAAGAAGATTAATTTTTAATTTAAAAAAGTGAATATTCAACAAAATAGTTGAATTTTTATGCCAAAAAGAGGAATTTACAACAAATTGGAATTTTTAACCAAATTTTTGAATTATTAATTAATTAATAATTTTGGTTTAAACCAAGAAGTCAAATTTTTCACCCGAAAATATAAATTTTAAACAAAAAAAGTAATTTTCAACTGCATAGTTAAATTTTCTACTAAAATTTTTCAACAAAGTTGAATTTTTAAACCCAAAGAAGATTTTCAACCAAGAAATTAATTTTTAATTTAAAGAAGTAAATATTCAACAAAATAGTTGAATATTCAAGCCAAAAAGAGGAATTCACAACAACAAAAATTTTGGATTTTTAACCAAAAAGTCAAATATTTACCCGAAAATACAAATTTTAAACAAAAAAGTTAATTTTCAACTACATACTTAAATTTTTTAGTTGAATTTTTAAACTTAAAGAAGATTTTTTAACCAAGAAAATTAATTTTTAATTAAAAAAAATTTAAACAAAATAGTTGAATTTTCAAGCCAGAAAGAGATTCAAACCAAATTTGATTTTTTAACAAAATTGTTGAATTATTAAAACAAAAAGTCAATTTTTTACCCGGAAATATAAATTTTATACAAAAAAATTATTTTTCCACCAAAAGAAACGAAGTTTCTACTAAAAAAGATGAAAAAATAGAAAAGTTGAATTTTTATTTGAAAAAATTATTTTAAAAAAATAGTTAAAATTTCAACCAGAAAACCCGAATTTCGAAAAAAAAATAGGTTGATTTTCAATTTAAAAATATCACTTTTCAAACCAAAAATTGAATAGTTAAATTTTCAACAAAAAACATGAATTCTCAACAACAAAAATAAAAATATCTCAAAAATATTTTTAAAAAAGTCGAATTCCATCAAAAAAGACAATTTCCCACAAAATAGGTGAATTTGTAAACAAATACTTTAATTTGCAACTAAAAAATGAATTTGTAGAAAAGTAGTTTCTCATTCAGCCAAGTATTTGAATTTTGTACGAAAAAAAGATGAAAGGAAAATTTTTTAATGTAATAGTTAATTATTTGCAACCAATATTCTTAATTAAATAATCTAAATTATTATTAAACTAAATTATTTCAATCAAAAAAGATTTAAATTTTTCATTAAAAAGAGGCTAATTTATCAAAAAAGACGAAAATAAAAAATATAAATTTTTAACACTAAAGTTAATTTTCAACCAAACAGTTCGATTTTTCACTAACATGGTTGAGTTTTCCATAAAGCAGTTGAATTTTTAACCAAATAGTTAAATTTTTTCACTAGAAAGAAGAATTTTCAACCAAGAAGATTGCTTTTCTACAGTCAAATTTTAAACCAAATTTATGATTTTTGAATCAAATAGTTGAATTTTCAACTAAACAGGTGAATTTTAAACCAAAATTTAAATTGTTACATTTTGAATTAAAAAATTAATTTTCGACAAAAAAACAACGAATTTTTCGCAAAAATAGTTAAATTTTCAACCTGAGAAGAATTTTAAACTAAAATGAAGAATCTTCGACTAAGGAAGTTAATTGTTAAAAAATTATTTAAACTTTCAAACAAGTTGTTGAAGACCCTACTATTTTTTTAATCTCACTTCGTTTTTCAAACTTTTTTTCGAATTTAGAGGTAATAATTGGGGTTTCATAGTTTTACACGAAAGAAAAAATCAGAACCGATGATTAATAATAAAATCCCAAAATGAAATTTAAAAAAAAACTAAGTGAGATTAAAAATGAGTAAGGTGGTATTTTTGTAAGTATTTTTCCAAGGGACTTTTTTTCATGTCGCTTCAATTTCGAGAAAAACTGGAATTTTTGAATAAAAAAAAAAATTAATGTTTTATTCAAGAAAGAAAAAATGGTATCCAAATTATTGAATTTTTGAGCAAAAAATAGGATTTTAATTTAATTTTCAACAAAACATTTCAATTTTAAAAATCTGATAAATAAATTTTTTGACAAAAAAAAAGAATATTCCACCAAGAAGATTCATCTTCAATTAGAAAAATGAATTTTCAACACAATAGTTTAATTTTTTACCAAAAATTTTTCAAACTAAACAAATTTTAGTTCAAAATTTCAGTTGAGAAAATTAATTTCAAAGAAAAATAAATTTTCAACAAATAGTTGAATTTTTAACCGAAGAGTGGAGTTTTGAAGCTAAAAAGACGAATTAAAAACAAAACAATTGAATTTTTAACCAAATAGTTAAATTTTTAAACCAAAAATATCAATTTTCAACCAAAAAAGATTAATATTAAAACCAAAAATGGAGTAGTTAAATTTTCATAAAAAACATTAATTTTAAAAAATAGTTAAAGTTTCAACCAGAAAAGACGAATTTTCAACAAAATATTTTCTCAACGAAATACATGAATGTTTAACCAAAAGTGAAAAAATTATGAACGAAAAAAAAAGTTTAATTTCTAACCAAAAAAAGGATATTTTTCAACCATGAAGATTAATTTTTGATTTAAAAAAAGTAAAATTCCAACAAAACAGACGAATTTTCAATCAAACAGTTAAATGTTTAAACCAAAAATAATTTTCAAACTAAAAAGGTGAATTTTAAAACCGAAAATATAAATTTTCTACAGAAAAATTACTTTTCTACCAAAAAGACGAATTTTGAAACCAAAAATATAAATTTTCAACAAAAAAATTATTTTTCTGCTAAAAAAGACGAATTTTTATTCAAATAGGTGAATTTGCAAGCTAAAAAGATTAATGAACAACACAAAAGTTGAATTTTTACCCAAATTGTTGGAATATCAAACCATAAAGACGAATTTTTGACAAAAAAGTTAGTTTTCAACTAAATAGTTAGATTTTCTACCAAAATGGTTTAATTTTGAACAAAAAATAGAATTTTCAAAAAAGACGAATTTTCAAACCGAAAATACAAATTTTCTACAAAAAATTACTTTTCAACCAAAAAAGACGAATTTTGAAACCAAAAATATAAATTTTTAACAAAAAAATTACTTTTCTACCAAAAAGACGAATTTTGAAACCAAAAATATAAATTTTCAACAAAAAAATTATTTTTCTATTAAAGAAAAGACGAATTTTTATTCAAGTAGTTGAATTTTTAATCCAAATAGACGAATTAGCAACAAAACAGTTGAACTTTTACCCAAATTGTTAAAATATCAAACCAAAAAGACGAATTTTTGACAAAAAAAGTTAGTTTTCAACTGGGTAGTTAAAATTTCGACCAAAATGATTTAATTTTGAACAAAAAATATAATTTTCAAAAGAGACGAATTTTGAAACCGAAAATATAAATTTTCAACAAAAAAATTACTTTTATACCAAAAAAGACGAATTTTTAAACCAAAAATATAAATTTTTAACAAAAAAATTACTTTTCTACAAAAAAGACGAATTTTGGAACCAAAAATATAAATTTTCAACGAAAAAATTATTTTTCTGCTAAAAAAGGCGAATTTTTATTCAAATAGGTGAATTTTCAAGTTGAAAAGACGAATGAAGAACAAAAATGTTGAATTTTTACCCAAATTGTTGAAATATCAAACCAAAAAGATGAATTTTTGACAAAAAAGTTAGTTTTCAACTAAACAGTTAAATTTTCTACCAGAATGATTTAATTTTGAACAAAAAATTGAATTTTCAAAAAAGACGATTTTTGAGACCGAAAATATAAATTTTCTACAAAAAAATTACTTTTCTACCATAATAGACGAATATTAAAATCAAAAATATAAAGTTTCAACAGAAAAATTACTTTTCTACCAAAAAGACGAATTTTAAACCAAAAATATAAATTTTCAACAAAAAAATTATTTTTCTACTAAAAGAGACGAATTTTTATTCAAATAGGTGAATTTTCAAGCTAAAAAGACGAATGAACAACAAAAAAGTTGAATTTTTACCCAAATTGTTGAAATATCAAACCAAAAAGACTAATTTCTGACAAAAAAAGTTAGTTTTCAACTAAGTAGTTAAATTTTCTACCAAAAAAAAAGTTGAATTTTTACCCAAATTGTTGAAATATCAAACCGAAAAGACGAATTTTTGACAAAAAAGTTAGTTTTCAACTAAGTAGTCAAATTTTCTACCAAAATGATTTAATTTTGAACAAAAAATAGAATTTTCAAAAAAGACGAATTTTCAAACCGAAAATATAAATTTTCTACAAAAAAATTACTTTCCTACCAAAAAGGACGAATTTTGAAACCAAAAATATAAATTTTTAAGAAAAAAATTACTTTTCTACCAAAAAGACGAATTTTGAAACCGAAAATATAAATTTTCAACAAAAAAATTATTTTTCTACCAAAAAGACGAATTTTGAAACCAAAAATATAAATTTTCAACAAAAAAATTATTTTTCTACTAAAAAAGACGCATTTTTATTCAAATAGGTGAATTTTCAAGCTAAAAAGACGAATGAACAACACAAAAGTTGAATTTTCACCTAAATTGTTGAAATATCAAACCAAAAAGACTAATTTTTGACAAAAAAAGTTAGTTTTCAACTAAGTAGTTAAATTTTCTACCAAAATGGTTGAATTTTGACCAAAAACGTTATTTTTAAATCAAACAGTTAAATGTTTAAACCAAAAATAATTTTCAAACTAAAAAGACGAATTTTGAAACCAAAAATATAGATTTTCAACAAAAAATTATTTTTTTTACTAAAAAAGACCAATTTTTAACCAAATAGTTAAATTTTCAAGCCAAAAAGACGAATTAACAACAAAACAGTTCAATTTTTACCCAAATTGTTGAATTATAAAACAGAAAACACGAATATTTGACAAAAAAGTTTTTCAACTAAGTAGTTAAATTTTTTACCAAAATAGTTAAATTTTGAACAAAAAAGTGAATTTTAATCAAAACAGTTAAATGTTTAAACAAAAAATAATTTTCAAACTAAAAAAATGAATTTTGCATCCAAAAATATAAATTTTCAACAAAAAAATTATTTTTCTACCAAAAAGGTGAATTTTTAACTAATTAGTTGAATTTTGAACCAAAAAAATATCAATATTCATACCAAACAATAGTTAAATTTTCACCCTGAAAAGAAGAATTTGCAAAAAAAAATAGTTGAATTTTCAACTAAAATAGATCAATTTTCAAACCAAAAATAGCATACTTAAATTTTCAACAAAATGCGTAAATTTTCAACCAAAAAGTTGAATTTTCAACTAAAAAGGCGAATTTTTATTCAACAATTAAATCGAAAAAATTGATTTTCAAGAAAAAAAAACGAATTCGCGAAAAAAAAAAATAAAAAATACATGTTTTATGACTATATTCATTATCCAGAACAAGAAATAAGAAAAGAAATTTATAATGAAATCGAAAAATCAAGTTTTTCAAAATTACTAAGTAAGATTAAAAATTAATAAGGGGATATTTTTGTAGGAATTTTTCCCGGGGGCAATTTTTTGTTGTTGACTTTTTTTCATATCTCTCTTCGTTTTCCACAAAAACGAGAAATTTCGAATTTTAAATTAAAAATGAATTTTTTCAAAAACCAGTCCATCGAAGCTTTTTGTTCCGAAAATAGTTCGAAGATATTCCAGATAGAAAATCTGGAAAAAAATTCTTGGCCTTCGCACCTTTGCGTGGAATTTCAACCGAATCGTCAATTAACAAACAGTTTATTTGCAATTTACGTCGGATTTTTAGGGTACTATTTTTAATTATTTAGTGTATATTTTTAATTATTTAGTTTATATTTTTAATTATTTTTATTTAAGTATAAAAAGTAATGTTTATTTTCGGTGGAAAAAAATTAAACTCTTTTACCCCTGGTGGGACTCGAACCCACAATCCCCGGTTTAGGAGACCGATGCCTTATCCATTAGGCCACAGGGGCTGTTGGTACACGGTCTCTTTAATACCCAGAAAACGAGAGACCGATTTTGATTTCTGAAAGGAACAAGAAAATTGGCCTCCATGTTCATTTTGATATTTCAAAGCACTTTTTATTTAAACAATTCAATCTTATAATGAGTTCCTGGAATATTAAACGCTTCTAATTTTTATTTAAAGAAAATGGAAATCGATGAAAGGAATGATGCAGGTGTGGAGAAAAGCATTGTGAAACCCGAGTTTTTTGTTTTAATTTTTGAAAATTTATTTGATCATTGCTTCATTAAGACATATATATATTTTTTAATTATTTAAAAGCAGTAATAATACGTGTTACTCGAAATTTGGTTAAATAAATAATATAAGCTTAAAAATAGTAGCAGCGATAGCGTAAAATATAAATTTCAGAAAATAAAAGCCGAATTCTATCAAATTTGCCCGGAAAAACCCGAAAAAACTGGTTTTTCTCGACTTACTTCAAAATTATTCGTCGAATTGAAAAATTGTATTAGAAAAATTTGTAGATTTCTATAAAATACATCTTTTTTGTTATAATAATTTTTTTCCTTGAAACAACCCTTGTCGAGAAAAATCGAAAAAAGATGAAAAAAGTCAAAAAAATTTTGTCGATATTTTTTAAAATCAGTGGTCGTTTTTAATTTGTTTTGCACGTGGGCTCCATGAAAAATATAAATCACCATTTACCACCCTTAAAACACTAATTAGTGAGCTTTTATTTTATTTGTTATCCAAAATTTAACGATTACTACCTTACCGACATTTTCGTTTTTATTATACCAAATCTACACAAATGAAGTATCGAGCTTGAAAGTTTGAAAAAATGAAGAAAAGGGACTAAGGAACGTTTATGTACTAATAAATATTTACAATTACAAAACTAAAATATTTTGAAAATTTTTTTTCTTTGTAATTCAAAAATGTTATTATTACATAAACTTTCTTCAGTCCCTTTTATTTATTATTCAAAACCAGAGATGGCCAAACCAAAGATATTTATCTTTGGCCAAACTTTCAGCTCGATATCTCATTTCGTGGGAATTTCCCTAATCAAAAAATGTCGGTAAGGTAGGAATAATGAGTGGGTAACGTAACCAGATTCCTACCTTACCGACATTTCTTTCCGCCATCCTATTCACATGAAACGAGATATCGAGTTCAAAATTCCGGTATGTAAATAAGAGGCACTAAGGAACATTTATCTACTGTAAAATTTTTATAATTGCCTTTCATTTACATACCCAGAATTTTCAACTCGATATCTCATTTCATGTGGACAGGAGGATGGTGAAAATAATGTCGGTAAGGTAGGAATCTGGCCACGTGACCCACACGTTACTGAAAAATGTGAAATTTAAAATTCCCAAAAGAAAATAAAACTATCGAAAATGTTTTTTTTCCCCCCGAAATTTTTAAACCTGAATTTTCAAATTCCAGAAATGATGAAATTCCCGAAATTAATAAACTTTAAAAAATAATAAATTGCCGAATTTTCAATTTAAAAAAAAATTCCAATAACACTTGAGAATGAATAACCCGCAGTTAAAATAAAATATTATTCCAACAGAAACAAAAACTGATAATTTTTATTGTGGGAATTTGAAAATTCGCTAATTTACTACTTTTGAGAATTTGGGTTTTTAAATCTTTGGAATAATAATTTCGGGCATTTGAAAATTCTTCAATTTACTGTATTTTCGGGAATTTTAAAATTCGGGGTTTCAAAATTAAGAAATACACATTTTCAATAGTTTTATTTTATTTCGGGAATCTGAAATCTTCATTTTTCGGAAAATGTAATGAGATTTTGAAAATTTGGCAATTGTAGGGCAATTTTTGTTTATTTTTCCAGAATTTAAAAAAATGTTAGGGAAACTGTAAATTAATTTAAAAGGTATTTCAAAGTTATAAAAAATTTGAAAAGAGTCAAAAATAATTTTAAATTTGAAAATATTTCAAATTCTTTTTAACAAAATGTAGATTTTTTAAGATTTTGAAATAAAATTTTAAATTTTTTAAGGATTTTGAAACGTTCTTCTTCCCACACGTTACTGAAAAATGTGAAATTTAAAATTCCCAAAAGAAAATAAAACTATCGAAAATGTTTTTTTTCCCCGAAATTTTTAAACCTGAAATTTAGAATTCCAGAAATGATGAAATTCTCGAAATTAATAAATTTAAAAAAATAATAAATTGCCGAATTTTCAACTAAAATAAAAAAATTCGTATAACACTTGAGAATGAAAAAAACCCATTTAAAATAAAATATTATTCTGACAGAAAAAAAACTATTAATTTTTTTTTGTGGGAATTTGAAAATTCGGTAATTTACTATTTTTGAGAATTTGAAAATTTGGGTTTTTAAATCTTTGGATTAATAATTTCGGGCATTTGAAAATTCTTCAATTTACTGTATTTTCAGGAATTTGAAAATTCGGGGTTTCAAATTTAAGAAATACACATTTTCAATAGTTTTATTTTATTTTGGGAATTTGAAATTTTTCGAATCTTCATTTTTTGGAAAATGTTTGAGATTTTGAAAAATTGGCAATTGTAGGGCAATTTTTTTTTATTTCTCCAGAATTTAAAAAAATGTTAGCGAAACTTTAAATTAATTTATATTTCAAAGTTATAAAAAATTTTGAAAAGAGTCAAAAATAATTTTAAATTTGAAAATATTTCAAATTCTTTTTAACAAAATGTAGATTTTTCAAGATTTTGAAATAAAGTTTTTTAAGGATTTTGAAAGGTTCTAAGATAATATAATTTCATTCAGATTTCTTTTACGATTCCTCGGATTTAAAATTGAAACTGATTTTTTAGTTTGAAAAATTATTTTCAAGAAAATATTTTTAAAAATTATAAAAAAAAAATTTTATTTTATGAAAATACAAAATTTGAGGAAAAAAATCGAATAAGTTTAGGGGTAATTAATTTTAGTTTTTTAGTTTTATTTCAAAAATAATTTGAAACTTACATAGATTTAACAAAATTAATATAAAACCTAGATTTTTGAAGATTAAGGTTAAAAACTTAATTTGAAGAAAATAGTTAAAAAGGTTTAAAAAAATTTCCAAAAACGAATTTGGAAGATTTTTTGAAAAAATTGAGTCAGTTTGAAAGATATTTAGAAAATATAGAAGTTTTCAATAGATTGATAATATTTTTAAATTTTGAAAGATTTGCGAAAATTAAAAAAAAAATTTTTGAATTTTTTCAAAGCGTCAAAAAGTCCTAAATATCTACTCGAATTTTACCTAATATTTTGTAAAATTCTGTAAAATAAAAAAAAAGCTTCGAAATTTTCTAGATACTTTTTCAGGATATCTGAAAAATTCAACAATTTTGTAAAAAAAATCGCCTTTTTGGTTTGACAATTTATCTCTTTTGGTGAATCTTTCACCATTTTTTTATCAAAACTGCAACAGTTTGGTTTAAAATAAAAATAATTTTTGGTTGAGGATTCATATATTTGTTAAAAATTCGTTTCGTCTTTTTGGACGATTTCAAAACTTTTTGATTTAAAATTAAAATATTTTTTAGTTTTTATATCAACTGTTATACTTTTTATTGAAAATTTATATTTTTTTATTAAAAATTTAACATTTCAGTTTAAAACGTATTTCCTTGGTTGAAAATGTAACTATTTTTTGAAACTCTGTATTTTTTGGCAGAAAATTTATCTTTGTGGTTGAAAATTAATAATTATTAATTTAACTGTTTTTAATTAAAAATAAAAATGTTTCTGGATTGAAACATAAAATATTACATTTTTTGTTAAGAATTAATTTTCTTGCCTGAAAATTCTACTGCTTGGTTAGAAGTTGAATTACTTGGTTAAGAAGTGATTTTTTCAGTTGAAGATTCATCATTTTAGTTAAATGAAAATTAATTTTTGTTCTGGTAGAAAATTAATCTTCTAAATGAAAAATCCATTTTTTTTAAATATTTCATCCCTTTTGGTTGAAAATTAATATTTTTTTGATTGAGAATGCAACTATTTGGATGAAAATTTGTCTTGTTAATACGATTTAAAAAGTTTTTGATTTAAAATAATAAAAAGGTCCGATTAAATTTTCAACTATTATGTTTTTCATTGAGGATTCATCTTTTTTGGTTGAAAATTGAATTAAAAATAAAATTCATCTCCATGGTAGAAATTATAAATATTTTATTGAAAATTCGTCTTATTTGGCAGAAAACTTTATTTGGTTGAAAATTAATTGTTGCTGTTGTTGAAAATTTAACTACTTGGTTGAGAGTTGAACTATTTTGTGAAAAAGTAATTTTTTTGAGTTGAAGATTCATCATTTTAGTTAAAAATTTTTTTTTTGTAGAAAATTAATCTTCTTAGTAAAAAATTATTCTTTTTCTAAAGTATTAAATTTTTTGTATTAAAAATAAACTGTTTGAAATTTTTTTTTTCAGTTGAGGATTCAACAATTTTGTTGAAAATTTTACTTTTTTTGTTGATTTAAATGTCTTTGATTTAAAATAAAAATTTGTTTCGATTGAAATATCAACTATTGAGAATTCATCTTTTTTGGTTGAAAATGCAACTACTGGGATAAAAGTTAAACTACTTTTTTGAAAATGTACTTGTTTGTTGAAAATTAATTTTTTTTTTTGGTTGAAAATTTAACTACTTCGTTAAAAGTAGAAGTAATTTGTTAAAATTAATTATTTCCGTTGATATTCATCATTTCAGATGAAAATTAATTTTTTTTTGGTAGGCAATTAATCTTCTTGGTAAAAAATTCATCTTTCTTGGAAAATATTTAATTTTTTTATTAAAAATAAACTGGTTGATAATTATTCTTTTTTTAGTTGATGATTCGACAATTTTGCAGAAAATATTTCTCTTTTGGTTGATTTCAAATTTTTTTGATTTAAAATAGAAAATTTTTTCGATTGATGTATCAACTATTGAGAATTCATCTTTTTTGGTTGAAAATTCAACTACTCGGTTGAAAGTTAAACTATTTTGTTAAAAATTCATTTGTTTGATTGAAAATTCATAATTTCATTTTAAAATTGATCTCCATGGTAGAATTTATAAATATTTTATTGAAAATTCGTCTTATTTGGCAGAAAATTAATTTTCTTGGTTAAAAATTAATTCTTCCTGGTTTAAAATTTATCTACTTTGTTAAAATTTTAACTACTTTGTTGAAAAGTCATTTTTCAGTTGAAGATTCATCGATTTAATTGAAATTAATATTTTTTGTAAAATATTTAATTTTTTTAATTTAAAATAAACTTTTTAAATTTTCTCAAAAATCTTAGGAATATTATTAAAATTAAAATTATTATATATATATTATATTATATATATATATATATATATTATATTATATATATATATATATATATATATATATATATAAGTAAACCTAAAAATAAATACACCTAAAAAATAAAAAAAGGTAATTCAAAATTGTTATTTTGGAACCGACTGACTTCATTTCAATTCGTGCATAGCAACAAAAAGCTGTCAATTTTCACAAAAAAAGTCATAAATTGTGTTGGAATTTTAAAAAGCTTGCAATATTAAAAATGGATTTAAAATCTAAAACAATAAAATGTCATAAAAAAGCACTGCAATTTCTCAAATTTAGTCAACAATAATAAAATAATCAGTAGAATTGTCATTAAAGAATATTAGAATGTCCGTAAAAAAAAACGAAAAGTTTTCTCCAAGGAAGTCTTTTGACTTTGAAGATGACGTCATATATGAAAACTTTATCCAAGTATGTAACCTGATTTTTTATTAATTTATATTGCTCAAATTTTTAATTTCTTCCTTAAAATCTTCATATGTAGGAGGAATTTCCAAGTGATATCGTTTTCCCTGAAACACTTACTCTTCATCTTCGAAATCGAATTCAAGTGCGTTTTAATTATATTATTTTTTAAATTTTTTATCAATTTTTATCATTAATATGAATTTTTTATTAATTATATATATTACGTAACGCTTTCTTGGACGATTTTTGGACGGTAATAATAAATAAATATTAAATATATAATCGTATTTTCGAAAAAAAATGTTATGAAAATTTTTTTTAAATATAAAAAAATAATATAATTTTTTGGATTTCGTTCATGGAAATCTTTTAAAATATTTTTAATCTCTTAAGAGAACCCTGAATTTCTTTTAAATTGATTCAAACTCTTCCTAAAATGGTGACCGGGGCGAGTGGGGTGAGTGGTGAGGGGTGAATGGTGATTAAGGTGAGTAGGGTGAGTGATGAGCAGAGTGAGTAGAGTGAGTGGTGAGTAGGATGAGTGGTGATTAAGGTGTGTGGTGAGTAAGGTGAGTGGTTAGTACCGCGTCTGGTTAGTAGGTGTGAGTGGTGAATAGGATGAGTGGTGAGCAGGGTAAGTGGTGAGTATGGTGAGTGGTTAGTAGGGTGAGTGGTTAGTAAGGTAAGTGGTGAGTGGGGTGAGTGGTTAGTAG